>RJWJ010015496.1:0-36074 GCA_004363605.1 Indri indri | reverse complement strand
CAGCTAAAAATATATATAGAAAAAAATTAGCCGGGCATGGTGGCGCATGCCTGTAGTCCCAGCTACTCGGGAGGCTGAGACAGTAGGATCGCTTGAGCCCAGGAGTTTGAGGTTGCTGTGAGCTAGGCTGACGCCACGGCACTCGCCCCAGGCAAGAGAGTGAGACTCTGTCTCAAAAAAAAAAAAAAAAAAAAAAAGATACAGAACTGCTCCAGCCCTTCAAATATCCCACATACTACCCATTATACTCACAACGACTCCCTGTCATTAGCCCCTGGCAATCACTAATCTGTTCTCTCTAATTTGTAATTTTGAGAATATTATATAAATGGAATCAAATGGTGTGTAATCTTTAGAGATTGGCTTTTATTCAAGCAGCATAATTCCCTAGAAATCTATCCAATATATTGCATGTGTCAATATTTTATTCCTTGTGTTTTGTGGAGTATTCCATGGCATGTATGTACCAAAGTCCAAAACCCCATTGTGAAACATTTGAGTTGCTTCCAGTTTGTGGCTATAATGAATAGAGTTACCACAAACATTTGCATATAAGTTTTTATGTGAACATAATACACCTTCAGTTTTCCAGGATTAATGCCAACAGTGCAATTGCTAAAAAAACCATAGTTTTTAATTATACATTTTTAAAATTTAAATGATATATTTAATGACCGGCTTTTAGCCAATAAATTTAACTCTCTACCTTTTTCTTTTTTCAGTGCAGTCACTAAAGAAATTTGACCATTTTTCTTATAATTTTTCACAGTCTGGGTTTTGCTGTTTGCATTTTCATAGTATAGTTTAACATGTTTCTCTTAATTCTACATTTCCTGTAAGTTATATCTAGAGACTTACCCATATACAGTTAGATTTTAAGTGTCGGGGAGGATACTTTGTCAGTGGTGGTATATTCTTCAACAAGAGGCATGACTGTGTCTTTTTAGTATGTTACCAGTGTTGACATGGAACTCTAGATCCTTAATTCATTCATCATTGCAAAATGATAATCTAACTGTATCTGTCCTTGCCAAAACTCATGTTGAAGCTTAATTGCCAGTGTGGCAGTGTTGGGGGGTAGGGCCTAGTGGGAGGTGTTTGGGTCATGAGGGCAGATTCCTCATGAATAGATTAATGCCCTCCTGTGGGAGTCCTCACTCTCCTGGGACTGGATTAATTACCTAAGAGCGAGTTGTTATACAAGTGAGCTTGGCTTTTGATATTCTCTCTTGCTTCCTCTCTCACTATGTGATGTCTTTGCTCTTGCCTGCGGTACCTTACACTTATCGTCATGAGTTGAAGTAATACGAAACCCTCATCAGATGGCTACCCAATCTTAGACTTTCCAGCCTCCAGAATCATGAGCCAAATAAGTTTCTTTTTTTTTTTTAAATAAATTACCTAGTCTCAGGTACTCTGTTACAGCAACACAAAACAGACTAAGACACCTAGCATCCTCTAAAAGTAGCCATGATTGGGGGTTTTTTGTCTATTTGTTGTGTGTGTGTATGTGTGCTCCTGTGCATGTGTGTGATTATAAATTATAAATTATATGTGATGCGTTTCTACTTACTGCTGTTATTATTCTTATTGGTAGTTAAGTTGTCCAACTTCAGGCCAATAAGACCCTTCCCAAGTAGGTTCCTGCATCCTTTTCATAATCTCTGATGACTTTCTTTTGTTTAGTATGATAACATTTCCCACCCTCCTCAGCTGTGCATTTCCTGTCCCAGACTTGCAATCAGCCATTTCTCCAAGAAGCCTATATGAGAGGGGTAATAAGGATGTGATATTTATTGCTCCTTTGTTGGTCTGTCATTGAAAGTTCTTGTCAGTGAAGTGAGCATCTCGTAATTCTGAACTTAAATTTGAATTTGAAAATGTGTATGTAAATAGACCTATACATTTATACTTGCAATTCAAAATTATAACTTTCTGCATTACTTGCAAGAGAAAGCATATGGTGTCTTTATAAGGATGTTTCCACTTGGAATTCAGAACCATCGCATGTTTGTTTAACCTCTTCTATCTGACAGCTGTAGCTCTCTTTTTCCCACCATATTGATTTTTAATATTCCAAGATGGTAGAATTATGTTATTACATGACACATTATCGAAATAAGATGCCAGAGCTACAACCAACAATATGATTACTGAAAACAGTTAAAATACATTTGTATACAACCCCCCCATTCTCTTCATATAGTTTGCGGTTGTACTGTATGTACATAGTTCTTAGTTACTATAAATTATAAATCTCATTTAGTTTCAATTCTGTAGGTAAACGTATATTTCATGCTTGCAACCAACTTTTACACTGATGTTTCTATAGTCATATTGGTTGTCTGAAGCTTATTTTCTAAATGATTCCTAAGGAAGGTGCTACCTTTTCTTCTAATGTGGTCTTGAGGTCTGTCTCTGGCTGTAAACTCTGGCCCTGTCCTGATGGGGCTCCAGGAGAGGTGGTCATGGTATTTACCCTGTGCCTTTCATGGGATCCTTCTTTGTCCTGGCAGGCAACCTGATGCCTAAGTGCCCAACCTGTGATTGGTGTCCCTCTCAAAGGAAACTTGTTTATACTGGAAGATGCCCTTGTGGCTCTTGTCTGACCTGTGTCCAGTTTATTCCTACCAAGACAGCCACTCTCTAGGAGACACCTGACCAGGAGGAAAGTTAGGTTCAGTTGTGTTGGTCAGGTGGGACACAGAGAGTTAGCTCAGTAGAACATATGAAATACCAGAAGCAGTGTATTACTTACAGATCTAAGAGAGAGGGGGACAGCATGCCTCGCAGGGCCAATGGGAAGTGGGGAGCTGACTGGGACATGCATGCTCAACTAACAGGTGGGGAGCAAGAGGAAAGAGAGAGAGCACAAGGGACCTGTCGGCCAAAGGTTTTATTGGGGTCCAGGGCATTATCCAAGCAGAATTCCCTTGGGGAATTCTAATTGGTGGGTTTAGAGCAAACAGGCACGAGTTTGTGGTGTCACACTGTGATTAAGTGGTGGTCACTGTGGCACATCCACACAGTCCATGTGGGGTATGGGGTCAGTGGGGCAAGTCAAGTAGGTTGTATCCAGCTGTCCCATACAGCAGTGGTCACCAGGAGGCAGTTGTACAAAGCACGTACCTGGGTTGACTATCTTGAGGAACTGGGAAGAGGCTGGGAACTGGAAAATGTTGAGGGTGATTAAGCCCTGCTTCTGGTATGAGAAAGTCCAATGTATATTCAAAATGGCACCAAGGCAATATAGTGTTATAAGAATTCAGTGCAGAAAGGGTATGAGAGCAATATTGTGTGAGGTCTTTCACATGCTGTCCATTCGTTTACCATCTTTATTTGTAAAAGCCAATTTGCCTGGATATTGAATCTTTCATTTACATTTTCTTTTTTTCTGGCTACTTTATGATTAATATTCTATTGTTTTCTGGCATAAACTTATGCTGAAAGTCTGATGACAATCTGATCTTTATCTTACAAGTGGCTGGAACTCAAATAATTTTCTTTTTCTTTAATGCCCAATGGCTTTACCAATATAATGATTTTGCTAGAATACATATCAGTTTTGGTAATTCTGGGTTTATTTTCCCAGGTATGCAGTATGTCTTGTAACATGCAGTTTGGAATCTTTTTCTTTTAGGAAAGTTTCTAGAATTGTGATTTTATGGTTGTTCTGCTTCCTAGTTTTGGTTTTCTTTTTAGGGACTTCCATTACATGTATGTTGGAATCGTGATTGACTGGTTTTTGTGTATCACTTTCTCACTAGTATTTATAGTCACTCTCATTCATTTCGATTTTAAACATTTTTTCTTTCTTCTGTAATATTTAAGGCATTATCTACTGAGTTCATTTACTCTTGGATACTTTCTAGCTTATTGTTCATATCTGAAAGGACTTTTTTTTAGAAATTTCTGATTCTTTCTGGATTTTTGTCACCTCATTTCTGAGTTTTTCTAGTTCTGATTTGTGCTATTATTTCATACCTTGTATCACTTTCTTAAGAATAGTTTTTAGTTGTTTTGTTTTTGAAAATATTTGGTAATTGCTTTCCTCTGTTTTGTGAGCATGGAAGACAGTTGTTTATAGGAGGGGTATTCTGCTATTTAATCCTTTTTTAAAGTAGATAACATTGTATGGGCTTGATATAATTATTTTATGTTGTTAATTGTATAGAAATCAATTTTTCTAAATTTTTTTGGAGGTAACTTTGGTTTAGGATAGCTTTCCTCAGTTCTAGGGAACTTCCGGGATATCTCTAGAACTCTCCTCTGTTATCCTTGTACAAGATACGACTCTTTGCTTTTCGAGATCTTCTTAGTCACTCCCACTCGCACACAGTTTTATTTGAATATTCTTTTTCCTTTATTTTTTTGTCCTTGTCCTGTCACATTTTAATTTTGTTTCCACCAATTTCTTCTCAGTGTGGGACTTTTTTCCTGGAACGGAGCTTTGGCTGGTTAGCCATGAGGGCTTCCAGGGCCCCATCTGCTCACCTGCTCAGGCCATGTGGGATCCACTGTACTCCCACCACTGGAGTGTACCCTTCCCCAAATCAGCAGCTGCTTGCAGAGTGGTTCACTGAGATTTTTCGTGAGCATCTTTTGGTCATTTTTGAATTCATAAGTCCTAATGACATTGTATTAGCTTCCTCAGCATCTCTTGCATAAGCACTGAAAACACAGATTTTACAGCTGTCTGTAGTTTCATCAACACCCACATGTATGTTGGTGTTTGTGGGAAATGGAACTCACAAAATAAAAAGTAACTGAGAAAGCAACCAATGGAACTCAGAAATACCAGAAAATCATTAACAACGTCACACCATAGGACCATATTGGACTTAATGTCTCCCCCAAATCCATGAAGCCATTTTTTAATTATGCACTTTATTTTTATTTTAAAATCAAATTCTTATCTTCAGATCATATTGGGACCAAAATTAGAACAGATTTCTCAGCAATTTGTCTTAGATTATTACACATCTTACATTTAGCAATTTCACTAAAGGATAGTTGATCTCTTTTTCAGGATTGTTTCCATAATAATTCACAAAGGGCATGGCCATTCACTGCTCTGTGTACCAGCGTACATTCTGACAAAATCTACTGAATCATTAATTATTACATTCTTCACACAAATAATTGCTTTTTATGCTAGAAAGGTGTCATTAAGTGAGCTTTTCCCTTTTTTGCGTGAATGGCACCATTTCCCAAATTTATTGCTTGGTCATACTAGGAGGGAGAGGGGGGAGTTGGCATGTAATTGATTTCTACATGTATACCAGCTTTATCCTAGTTAAAAATGTATCATTTTGGTTTTATTAAAAGAGTTTAGGAATACTGGAAATTCATGGCAAAATCTACCATACCACGCTCTCATTTACAAGCACCTGATGAGGATTATTAAATTGGATTTCAATCTGAGTCTCTTTCAATCATATACATATACAGGTATTTGCATTATCATGTTGAAACTATAGGATACGTACATCTCGCTCTTACAGGCATATAAGGCTGGTAGAGAACAAAATGAAGAGATGACAACTACGTGGAAATCACACCCCACTCCTCCCTGCTGTGTCCATAGCTGATAGTCCCGTTTAATCAGTTTTCCACTGAACTGGAATATAGCCTCAGAATCTTTCTTAACACCGTGCTCTAGGCAGTTACTACGAATCAGAGTTAGCTCAGGAATTCCAATCTATTTTGGGACAGAAAATATATCATTTTGGAAGCATATTCTTGGGCTGGCTGCAGCTGGTGGGCGAGGCGTGCCCTGTGGAAGCCTTTTTCAGCAGCAGGCGTCTGTGCCCTGGCACCCGCAGGCTCGTTAAGCAGCCTGGCCTGGTATCTCCACCCATTACTCGGAGAGAGCTCTTGAATGACAGGCACGGCGCCAGTGTTTACCCTGTGGGGCTCGTGACACACACGATGTCTGTCAACACTTCCTATCACTCTACTGCTTATGCAGACTTTTTATTTCATTTTTTGCCTGATATATTCATCACCAGACTGCAGACACCTAGTTAATCCATTTAGAACCTATCACCTCTGTTCATCGGCTCATAAACCTATTACCTTGGAGGCGCAGTTCTGAGGGACACAGGTGCCAGACCAGCGCACAAAACCCAATTGAGTTATGCAGCAGGCAGCGAGGGGTTCCTAATCACGATGCCGACTGCACGGGGAATTGCCCGTGTTATGTGGTAGCAGCCACTTTATTAAATATCGATTTAAATCACGGCCTTTAATCAAATCCGATAGAAGACCTTTCTCACCTTCGCCCCTCGTCGGCTCCTCCTCGCCCCCGCCTTTTCCAATCAGCCCGTCTGGTGACATCCGAGCTGAGGAATGAATAGTTAGCAAGCGGTTCACCAGCAAACCCTTTCCGACAGTAACGAGGCATTTGTGATAATCGAGTGATGAAATGTAAATGGGCAGTAACGAGCACAATTACATCCACCAGGGAACCATCAACGTGGCTTCTTTCCTCCCAGATAGATGAGCGCGTCTCTGGCGCTGCCCCCCGCTGAGTTCCCTGGGAGGCGGCGCGCCCCGGGGCGGGCGGGGGGGGAGCCGAGGACCGGCGGAGAGCAGGGCCGGACAGCGGTCCGCGGCGCAGGAAGCCGGGCGGGCCTTGGCCTTGAACCCCGGGCCTTGCCGTTTATCCGCCCGGCTCCCCTCCCCCGCCCTGCTCCCGCCGCTTTCCCGGGACGGTGCTGGGGCTCCATCCGCCCCCGCGCCCATGAGCCCAGGGTGAGCCCGGCCCGTTGGTGACACCGCAAACGCCGTGCGGTGCGACTGCGGCTGGCTGCGTAGGAGCCGAGACGAAAGCCCAGCCGTAGGACACTTGCCAGGAAACACAAGTGCCTCTGCTGCTGGTGTCGTCTTTGTAGTCGAGCAACTAACAGCAGAGAAAGACGCCGGCGTTTCCAGGAAACGGGCGGCTCGGCACATCTGTGGCCGCTCTCCCCAGAGTTAACGCAATCTGGCATTGCACCGCAGGATGCATCGACAGCAAACCCGGAACGGTCTACCAGTTGCAGACCAAGTCTCAACGGTGTGGAAAATGTTTTGTGATTTTTAAAAATTTTAAAATAACCGAAGAGAAAAATAGTCTGCCCTCGATAAAGGAAATATGTCATTAAGGTGTTTTAAGAAGACGTAGTAAGCGAACTACTGGTCCGCTAATGTGATTATAATAGTGCATATATCGTCATATTACATATTATATATATATATATTATATATTCCTGACAAATAACTTTACCAAGTGAGTTAAGTGTGGATGTATAGATGTAAGGGATCAGAGTTGGCAATATGAAAAGTGATTTTAAGAATTTTCCTCAAGTCCACTTTATCACTTTATATGAGAAGTTTCCAAACCTACAAAAAGTAAATATTTTTAAGATTATATTTGCACCTTTGTAGTGGCAACTGACATTTCTCTTTTATTTTGTTCTTTGAATTTTCTGTTATTAAATGGAAAGCCAGAGTTGGTAAATTATAATAAAATATTAGGCCAAATTATTTTAATAAGTTTACATGACTATTGGTCAATATAAGAAACACATCTGTGATTTAACAATATTCATTTGCCAAAAGACAATTTGACGAGTTGAACTGTTTTTTGAATTTTCCAAATGATTATTTTCAGTAGTATTTTTTCTTGGAATATTCATTTCTAAGAGCGCTCAATTTGTGGAACTCTAAGGTTCATGGGTGGTGTCTTCTTCACATTCTTGAGTATATTGGAAAGTTCAGCAAAATGACTCATGCAGAGAAATTACTGAATTGACTTTTGGTGAACTGATGATTATTTGGCATATCACTTACTCAGGAAATAACTTTTTGGCAAGCTGACTTTTGTTCAGTTGGCTTTCAAAAATTCGAATGCACTTAGAAAGCCAGAATGATTGTTGATAAATGCCATTCTGACCTAATTTTTTTGAAAATATGCTATCTACTAATTTAGCATGAGAAGATGATATCTCAAATCTTGACCCTGTGTCACTGCAAGAACCTCAGTCTCTCAACTCAGGTGTATATCTGAAATTTACTGTAAATATGTAAGAAATAAAAATTTAAAAGTTTAGTATGGCATAAAACATCCTTTATGTGACTGGCCTTGCCTATTCTAGTAATCTTGCTTCTTTCAACTCTACAACTTGTTGTTTGTCCTCTGGGTAATGAAATGTCATAGTTCCCTAAAGGTACATGTAGTTCCCTACAGGTATCATGCAATTTCACACCTCATGCAGGTCTTTCTGTCCTAAGGACTTGTCTTATGCCCTTATTTGCCTTCTTTTTCTTCCTGACTGTTCCACGTACACATGCCTTCCTCCTTGAGAAGATGTACCAAGTTCCCAAGACTGTATCATTAATATTTTTTCTTTGTTTTCTTAGCATCAATTGCTCTGTTTGTTTCTTAGTTTTAGATAGTATATTTTATTCATAGTAAAATCCTCAGGGTCAAACAGCCAAAGATCAATTTTTAGGTTTGTATCTGTCCCATGTAGTTTATTGCCTGGGGCATAGTAGTTTCTCAATAAATGTTTATTAACTACAAATGGTAAGGTTTTAATCCACCTCCCTGCTTAATAAGTACTCCAAGTTAAGCCTAATTGCATTTTAGCTTTGTCTTTTCATTTCTTATTTTCTGTCTCCTTCTCCTAAAAAAGCAGGGTCAGAAAATATCCAGTAAATCAAAGGTTCTATGAGGTTGTGTGGTCATGAAGCCTTAAGAAGAATTCTCTCTCCTCTTCTCTGGTAGAATAAAACCCAGTCTTCCCAGTAGGATTGTTTTCCTGAGCACCTGACATAAGCAAAGGTCTGGCTCTATCAGTTAAAGAATGCTTTATTTGTAGCTTTTTTTTCCTTTCAAAAACGGTTTGCATTTATACAGGACGTAAAACTTGCATGAAATGACAACACAGACTAGCTGACCTACTTAGGAGAACAAGCTGTTTTAAACAATACGAAACCATGCATTTGAATTTAAAATTGAATGATTATACATCCTTTTAGATACATTAATGGAAATAGCTCATTTAGCAAAAAAGGGTGACTCCTTGGTAACATTTTTTAGCTTGGTTTAAAATCCCATAATAGGTGCTATTCTAATTCAGATTGCCTTTGCCCGCAATTCATTCTGATCAAGAGAGCTGGAAGGTGCCAATGTTAAGCTATTTCTTTTGTTCATTTTTGTGACTTTTCCTTCCCGCTGACTTTTTAGTATTATTTCACTAGTGCTTAGCAGCTCAACTGTAAGAAAAAAAATGAAACGAAACAATCCATTCATATCCATCGATTTGGGGATGGGAGGAAAAGACATACAGTAAGAAAAAGTTGGCAGAATTAGATGAAAATTTGAAAATTACAATTTCCAGTCACACCTTTATTTTGAGCTGGCTGTATTCTATGTAATCCTGAAGTATGTCTAATTTTAAATGTACATATATCGTTTTATCATTTTTTTCATTTATTATTTTGTAAAAAGCTGTTAAGAGTAAGCCTAACGGCCATACTTAAGCTATCACCCTAAAAAATATAAAGAAGCTCATTTGAGTGTTTTAGAAATAACATCATCGGTCTGTTACATATGGCACATATCAACAATACATTTCACTTTCAACCTATCACATAACCCATCCTGCAGTTATTCATGGATGCGTTTAGAGCAGGTTATTTTCCCCCTGACAAAAATGGGCCATTTTTCCCTGTTTAGCAAAATCTGGAACACAGATCATTATAGTGCTTTTGGCAGCTAATTTGAACATCAGTGACTCAACTTCGAGAAGAATCTTTTTTTCTGCCCTAAAGAATCTCTGAGTTTTCAGACTCCAGTAATTGAAAAATCCCCAAACACTCTCTCACAGAGGAGATACACATTACTGCAGGAGCAGTCTACAAATTGTAAAGTATTCAATTTACATCCCCAGCACCTCAGGGCAGTTCTGAAGAATTTATATCTTTGGGAACCTTTGAACTAACAAAAGATAACATTTCACAGTAAAGTCTACTTGCATAAAAGTTTTTAACTCCCTTCTTTCCTTTTACAAAGGAACTACTTCCTTCACTTGCGATTCTGCCTAGGAAAAATTTATATTCATTAAGATGCAACCATAAGAAAGGTTGGACAGAAAATGAAATAATCATAATAAAAAAATCCAGAAACATCTTTTCTGTCAAAAGATGATGCCTGAATTTGTTAATCGTTCCTGAACCACTGTAAGTTATCATAACTCTTAGTTTTAAAATAACAAGACAGAGAAGAATTTTATTTTTATGATTGCACTTCAAATTTGAGAAAAAAATGATAAAGGGGTGGATTTTTGTTGGATTTTATTGTTTTTATAGGAGCATTAAAAGAAGTCAACCCCTTGTCAAAATGTTCAGATTAACAAATAAAAACTCTTCTCCTTGTTAATTACCACGTGCATTTCTACAGCCAATGAACCTTAAATGATTCATTTAATTTAAAAAATATGGCAGTATAGTATTTGGCTCTCCTTATTTTCTGGCTTCTGTAAATGAAACAGTAAGAAATTTGCAATGGATTAAATTGGACCTGTATTTTCTAGGTAGGAAATGATCTTTCTCTGCCCCTTTCTCTGGCTTTTTGATCAAAGATGATTTCTGGCGGAGTAGTTACTAATCTTCTGACATCTGTGTCTCAAGCCAGTTTTAGCATTTGGATTGAAAATAGAAAAAGCCAAGAAAAAACTCTACGAGACCCTTTCTCAATTCTTTAATTAGCATATTCATTACCCGTACTATGGTAATAATAATGGAACATTTTAAATGCAATAATTTGGCACGCTTTTCCTTTTTTTAGGTTAAAACTCGATCAATGTTTCTGTTAACTAATAACCTAGGAATCAACAATCTCATAAAACTGGTTTATTCAGCCCAGAAAATTAGGCAATCCATCATGACTGATTTGCTCACATTTCCCCCTGCAAATAAGTGAGATGGAAACTTTAAAACCAATAAGATAATGCACTTTACAAATTCAGCTGAGAGAGATGGATAAACTAAGATGCCACTGGCATCAGTTACGAAAAATCTGTCGTGTTTCCAATTATTTGAGCAGGTTTTTGTATCCCAATATGCTGCCAGCCTGGCTGTACCGAGCCCCCTCCTCCTGTTTTCTCAAACCAAATCATCAGGTCTTAAATCAGAACAAGCTCATCATATCATCCTATGAAAGGCCATCAGGGGATAAAGGACACCAGATGTTATATGAGTTTTCTTTTAGGCTTTCATTTCAGCCTTCCTGCATTCCCCATGCTGCTTTTTACTTGTCAGAAACTAAAATGTGCTTTGATAGATAACAACCCTATTTTCTTCCCTGGCTGAGCTTAGAGAATACCATTAAGTATTGATATCTAGGGTGCTTAACTAGGGAATGCAATCACAGCAGTCCCAAAATTGGGGTTCTGTTGCATTATTTTACATGCCAAGATTTCTGAAAGACTCCAAATTAATTTCGTTTTCCTGAGGAAAGAAAAAAATCAGAGTTTTAGTTGTGAGAGATGAAAGGAAGGAGAACCAAGGCAGGGACTTGGCTGTCTCTCTGCTTCTTCCCGCAGATCTTAGCACACATCCGGGAGTCCAAATAACCCTGGGAATCTGTGCAGAGGTGAATTTTTGAAATGAAGTATGGCCCCAGCCTGCCAAAGCATATGATTAACCTGCTCTGTACTTAGAGAGTTTAACGTTTGTATACCTTTGGTTTTACTAACAAAGAAGGACAAAAACAGAAGAGCTCTTCCATAATCCATAGAGTCTCAAAGGCAGCCTCATTGTATTTACTGATGGTAACAGCTCATGGGCACATGGCAAACTGGAGCATCTTGAATCACCTGGGGGGGGGGGGTTTCAAGGTCAGCCACTGGTGACATACTAGTTATAAGAATATAGCCACATTATATGATCTGATTCGAAAGACTAGTTCACTTTTCTCTGGCTTCCAATAAAACTCCTTTTTTTAAAAAAAAGACTTTCATAGCCATTGCTGTATACATGCTGCCCAGGGATTATGCACACGTCTACTTGTGGCTAGCATATGCTCCACCTGAGAGGTAGACAGCTACAAGTTACAGTGAGTGAGAAGAGGTGTTTACCTACAGTGGCCTTAGGTCATCCAGGTGGAGTAAAACCGTGAATCATGTTTTATGGGAAATGTCACCATCCTCAACTAGAGGTGGTTCTTCTCTCTCCCCCAGGGTCCATTTGGCAATGTCTGGAGTCATTTTTGATTGTCACAACTGGGGGATTGAGAGGGAGAAGTGTATTTCTGGTATCTGGTGTGCAGAGGCCAGGGATACTGCTAAGCATCCTACGAAACACAGGACAGCCCTCCACAAAAAGTATGCAGCCCCAAATGCCAATATAGTGGCAAAATTGAGAAACCCTGGTGTAAAAGGTGAAAACAGTAAAATGAGCACTGATGTCAAATGCTGGGAGAATGGGAGTGGGGAGGAGATGCCGGAATCAGTGGGTACCATCGGTTCAGAGAAAACTAGAAAGTGAGTGAATGCAGGAATCCACTCATGTGATTCATGAAGGCTGCAACAGGATTGAAACTAAAGAAACTTCCAGGGCTCGTCTATCCCGCTTATAACCTTCTGTGCCTAGTGGCCAGAAATTATTAAAAATTATCTGGTAATATTAAGCTGTACGGTAAAAAGACACCCTGCTGCTCAGATTAAACTCTGCAATGGTCCGTGACCCAGATACCACCAAATGGCACATGGTGGCTAGATAAATGTTCGTTTAATGAACAAAAGAATAATTGATTTTTAATTGAATGAATAAACAAATGAGCTCTTTCTGGATGTCCGTACTTGGAGAGGTTTACGGAATCTTCCCTAGTCACTAAGCCCAGCAGGAGCGGTTTAATGACTCATACCTTAGAGATTTCACAGGGCGGATGCAGACCCCACAGTTTCTGATAGGCACAGAAGCAGCTGGCTCACCTGTCTTGTCTTGACTCCATTAAATTAATTCTCCACATTGCAGCCAGACCTTTGCATCCACAATATAAATCTCATCATGCCATATCTCTGCCTAAAAATATCCATCACAGCCCCATTCCTAGATGCTAAAATTCAGTTATTTAGTATCCTCCTTCATGGTTTGCTACTTCCCATCACCTGTTTTATGCTCTGATAATTTCCTGCTCACATGTGTTCTTTCATCCCTCCATATCTTTCCCCAGACTATTCTGTCGGCCTTCAATAATAACTTAATAACCACCATGTACTCTTCTGGTCGACTCCCACTCATCCTCCCATGAGACACCATGTCCTCCATGGAGCGTCCGTGGAAAGCATTGTTTAGACCAATACCTTCTTTTCCTGATCTCATATAGCATCCTGGACCCCTGCTAAATTGATGATATTACGGTGATTTGCCCATTTCACTAAAGATGGGTGATGACGAAGAAGAGAAGCAAATGGGATTTTGAGCCCAGCTTCACCTCAAATGTAGAAACTTTGCTCTTACTTGTTTGAAAATTGATTACTCAAGTGAAGATTTCATTCAAAGAGTTCTCTGCAGCAACATCAATAAGAACACCAAAAAGCGTTGAAAACCATTGTCATCTGATATTGAAATCATCTGCCTGTGACACTTTTATAAAGTCTTTGATGCCAGGCACCAAACAATGCTTAGAAACAAAAGGTAGTTATTGAACTGAATAGATTTCAGCCACAGTGAACGCTGAACAAATGGTAGGCAATGGTAATAATAACATTTTTCATGATAAATATTCAGAACTCAATGTTTTTACAGTTGGCACATTTTCACTAAATAGCACTCATGTATGTGTATGTGTGCGTTAACCTTTTCTAAATGTAGATATAAATATTTATATATGTACACATATTTATACTAATATTACACATATAATCTGCCTATAAAAGACTTCTTTGTCTGAAATTGTAAAATGTAAGATGCTGTGTCTTCAAATCCTCCCTTCCCTATTTGCATGCACTTAAAGAATTTCATGATTTACTTACAAAGCCACATTCTGGAAAGTGGTTTGTAAATATTATTGCACATGAGGATTCAGCATAATTATCCATTGTCATCAGAACAGACGTGAAGGGTTATAAGAAGTTCTGTTTGTCATGAAGCCCATGCTGATCCCATATCACACAGGGATCAATCTTCAAATCAGTCATAGTCAGGGGAGAGGAGATTTATTGATTGTACAACCTGAGCTGTTCTAAATATGCAAGTGTCACCACTAGAAATGAAGACAATGGCTTGAAGGCAACCTGGGACCATCATGCAAACAATTTGAGTGGATTTTCATAAAGGGAATCTGAGACTACAGCTGGTTAATACATGACAAAGTAGGCTATGGCTCAAATTATGAAAGACTGACAGCAATTTATAAGTTAAATCATAAATATACAAAATCCAGGACCTTGTGTTTTAAAAAAACAAAAATGTATGACTGTCTAAGCAAGAGATTCTGGACAAGAATTTCTGAAATATCAGAACTCATCATCCTAAAATAGAATTGAGGGAAAAATTAAATGGATTTTTAAAAATCAGTTAACATAATGTATTACTTATTAAATTCTTTCATGGAGCAAATAGAAGACTAATTTCTCTGGAGCCATTCATGCCCCCAAAAGTTATAATTAAAGACACAAATTGAATGATTTTAATAATGATGAACGTTCACCTTTTTAGTGCTTAGGTATGGTAATATGATAGTCACAGAAGGACTCCATCTTCCATTTTCATTTAACTTTCTCTCCTGGGATTTATAAGGGCACTTTTCCTCATTTATTTATTTATGGACATTAAAGTATCAGGAGCTGAGTGGCTGTTTTTTAAAGATAGAATTAGTCTCAACTACTTAAAAAAGCATAGCAGGGTTTTGAGACTACAGGATTTCTGAATTTCCCAGTGTACACATCATGAGTATTTACCTCTCCATATCTCTCCAGTTGTACAGGGTCCTGCCAAGAACAAGGATTTGCAGTATATTGGCGCACTGCCTCTGTTGTTTTCTTTTTTGCAGAACACAATTAGTGATCATTGATGCCTTTAACACTCATAATAGAAAAATGAAATAAAAACTATTCTTAAAAGATGGAGGCAAAACGCAATCTTAAAACTTGCTGGAAAATAAGCAACCTCTGCAAGCTGGTTAGACAGAATATTTGTATTTTTGTATCATTTAGGAAAATCCTATTATGGCTTTAGCTACAGATACATCCCTGGTGTGCAAGATAGAGGCAGTTCATAAAACACGCAGCATTTTCAGCCAGAAAATAGGGCAACCTATTGCTTTCTTTCGATGGCTGTCACACCCCAGTCTCCATCAACAGAACATAATCTTATTGCAGCAGCGATACTTCGTATCAATGAAACACCAGTTTTCTAGGTTTCTGTAACCACCCTTACCTAAAAGACAGAAAGATTTTGTGTTTTTGCAATGACCAGTATCTTCAGAACACATTTATGAAACAAGGTAGTAAAACAAAGAGTACAGTAGTTAAACACAGGTACTTGGAGAATTCTATTTCCTTTTTTTCTTTCTCTTCAATCTCTCTCTCTCTTTCTTGCAGAAACTGTCAATTCTCCAAATGCCATTACAAAACGATTTGAGTCACAGTATCAGCTCTATAATGAATCCTCCTTCACTGGATGCCAAATTAGCTGGCTGTTTCCAGAATGCCTTCTCAGTACTACAGTAGGGAGATCTATGTGCATTTGACACTTGATCGGGATAATTCCACAAGAGAATGGGCTAGACGCCAAGTTCCAAATGCCTGAGTGCATCTAATACTAGGTAGTCCACACGCCCAATTTACCCAGTCTTTAGCCATGCAAAATAAAATAAATTTTGCTGTGTTGGTATCACGATGATTAAAATATAATAAGCTAATGAGATTACAATAGCTGATTGTGAACAAGACCAATTGCGTTAATTGGAAGCTCCTGAATGGCAATTTTAGCTGCTACTGAGTTTTGAAATATAATCAGTTTTACTAATTTTATCTGATTTCTTAATGAAGCTTGCCCTGAGCAATCGTTCTATGTGTTCTTTAGCAAACAGTGTGTGTCATAACTGCTGACATTAATCTTGATTACTTTAGTTAAAATAAATAGTTACACTTGGGTGGCTTTCAGGAAATACATCATAGTAAATGTAATGCTGGAAAGCAAAGGGCTTTCTGGGTTTTGTTGTTGTTGTTGTTATTGTTTGACTACATTTTATTTGTTTCCTTCCAACCATGAAAATTCTCTCTTTGGTGTTACCAGATCTTTCCCAGAGTCCTGTTGCATGAATCAAGCAGAGAGGTACTATTTGCTGTTTTGTAATATTCCTCCATCAGTGAAGAATAAAGATAAGATTTGCACTGAGGAGAAGGTAACTGATGTCAAATGTATCCTGTTCACCAGATCAGGAAACAATAAAAAAATAAAGAAAGAAAGAAAAGAAATGTTGAAATGTTTAGGGAGAGTTCCAGTCCACGGGCTTTTGTGTTGGCAGCACACAGATGATACTGTCAGTACCAACCACCAGAGTTAATGGCTGAGACTGCAAGAGAGTGAGCACCCAAGTTATTTGTTTTCACAGTGGATTAATATACATTGGTTGGCTTCTCTGAGCTTTTTAAGTGCACTGAGAGGCTGCCATGCCATATAGCCAGTTATAAAAGACTGGAAATGCTAAGGGAAAATGAGGTTTGGGGAAACCAAAAATGCCATTTACGCAATCTAAAGGAAAATCTTTCATGCTGTTGATTTTTTTATTCACAATCTTTCAACATCTGCAATTAGGATTGTATATTTTAGATTATTTAATTCCTCTGAGCAAAGATTAAATGGATTTTTACAGGAACAAGTGAGGGTAAAAGCTTTTAGAATCCCATTGAACATCTAAAATGAGATAATATATATTAAAACATCACAAAACAGAGTTTTTTAAATTAAGTGATTACACAAGCAAAGACGTTGTACCAACCCCCTCATCCACAGGAACACTTAAAAACTTTTTTATTGAGTTACAACACTCCATGTAGGTAGGTACATAAATTGCACAACTTAAGTATACAATTCAATGCATTTCACATATGTATATATCCATGTAATCACTATCAAGATTGAGATCAAGAGCTAGAATGTTTCTAGTATTCTGAATTCATTTTATAATTATTTTATCTAGGTTGATGTTTATTTTTGTCTGTATATCCATGCTTATAAAATAAATTAATAAACGATGCCATTTCTTGTGTGGTCCTTAGCTCAGTTTAACATTGAGGCTCTGCCAGGCTCATACATTAGGGGTTCCTAAGCTCTTCTTTTCCTATTTGGAACAATGTGCATAAATTATGGATGATCTCTTTCTTGAAAGTTTGATAAATACTCTCCTGGAATATCATCTGGACCCATCTATTCTGTTGTTCCGTATTTCCATGGTCATTTATAGTTATGTATTTTACTAGAAAATTGTCAATTTCATCTAATTTTCAAATTACTGATATATATTTATAGTTTGAAGAATTCTCATATTTATTTACTTTTATAAAGCTTTCTGTTTTGATGTAATTTCAAACTTACAGAAAAGTTGCAAAAATCAGAAAAGGAACTCTCATGTACCTTTCGCCATTCACTATTTCTGTTCACTTTGCCTTACTATTTGCTTTATCATTCTCTCTCACTCTCTCTAATCTCTCTAAATAAAAACATAAATAGATAGTTTTACTTAACCAATTGACAGTAAGTTAAAGATAGCACATCCCTGTATCCATAAATACTTCAGTCTGCACTTCCTGAGAATGAAGAATATTCTTTGACACTACCGCAATACAGTTATCAATATCAGGAAATTCAACAATCATAAAATACTGCTGTTTACTTTATAGTCTGTATTCAAATTTTATCAATGATCCCAACAATGTCCTTTATGGCTACTTTTTTTTTTTTTTTTACTGGTTCACTATCAAGGCCACAATTATGCATTTAGTTTAGCAATGTCTCTTTAATCAACTTTAAACTGGAATAGTTCCTTTATTTTGCATTTCTTGTTTATTTTATAGAATGCAGCTCAGTTTGGGTTTGTCTGATGTTTCCTCATAATTTAATTCAGATTATGCTTTCTTAGAAGAAATATCACAAAAATGATGTTTCCTTCTCAGTTTATTTTATTAATATTAGAAAGTGCATGCTGTCAGCCCAAATATTACTGATGTAATATTTGGAGACTGAATTAATGTGGGGTCCACTAGTTCTCTATTTTGTAGAGTTAATAGTCCCTCTGTGATTAATAAGTAAGTTATTGAGAGATGCTATGAGGCTATGTGAGTATCTTTTTCTTAT
This sequence comes from Indri indri, assembly GCA_004363605.1. Lineage (NCBI taxonomy): Eukaryota > Metazoa > Chordata > Mammalia > Primates > Indriidae > Indri > Indri indri. The sequence goes on along the minus strand of RJWJ010015496.1, from coordinate 17,720 downwards.
TAAATTTTCAAAATGAGTTTTACTTTTTAACGATAATTTTATAACCACATGTTTTATATTTATTAGTGAGAATTCTACTAGAGGAAAGAGATTTTCCTCTCCACTGATTGTTTATTTGCTTATATTCATATGGGTTCACAGGTTTTTATATAATTAATTATAATGCATTACTATCATAATTTATTTTGATGTTCAAATTATCTCAGGTTTGACTAGTCGGGACCTGCTGTGCTCTGAATGTATTTCCCCAAAATTCATGTGTCAGAAACTTAATCCCTGATGCAACAGTGTTGAGAAGTGGGGCCCTTTGGGAAATGTTCGGGCCATGACCCTCATGAACTCATTAGTGCTAGTATAAAAGGGCTTGACAGTGTTTGGTCCTTCTCATACTTCTATTCCCTCCACCAAGTGAGAACACAGCTATCCTCTCATCTGGAGGACGTCATTCTTGAGGCAGAGACTGGTTGTTTCACAAGACAACAGAACCTGCCAGTGCCTTGATCTCAGACTTCCCAGCCTCCAGAAGTGTGAGAAATAATTTTCTGGTCTTTCTAAATTACCCAGTCTGTGGTATTCTGTTGTAGCAGCATAAATAGACTAAGACAGGACTCTTTCATGTGGCTTCTTTGTCCTTTGAACACTCTCTACAGCATAGTTCTTCTTAGCACTGTCTTACTTTCTGGGGAAACAATAAGTTCTAGCCTTCTCTCACATTTATTATTCCCAATGCTTCCCCTTTAAAAAAATAAACCCTTGAAGCATTGATATACAGTTGTCATTACCAATAGGAAAGGAGTGGTTATGCACTGTGAGTTTTGTAATAATAGGAAAGGTGTTAATCTTTAATTCTTTGTCCCCTCGTGTACTGAGAAGGTACAATCCCTGAATAGTCACAATCTCCAGAAGCACTGGAACCATGTCTGTTATATTTACAACATATACCCCCAACTAACACCAGGAAGAAATACGTATTGAATGGATGATTGAGGAGCCATAGAAGAAGAAACAGTGAGGAGCAGCGGACTCAGTTACTGCCTCAATCACTGCTCTGTTACTGGTAAGGACCTTCTGTGCCATTGTCAGAGATTTGTTCATTAACCTCAGTGATGCTATTTATTAATATATTTTCTCTCTTGAATCCCATATTTTGAAAGGGTTGTCTAACAAGGTAACCGCATTGTGCAATGATCTTAACAAGTTTACCCAACTATCACAAGTCTATGGCTACCAATGGGACCCCCACGATACCGATCGTTCAAATGTCAACGCTGCCACTTACTGTGAAGATTAAGAATACGTCAGAATTTCATTTTAAAATAGTATTAGAAAGAGACAACAGGAAAGTAAAAGGAACACATGGATGTTGCACGTGCAGTAGTTTCTAAATGCATGTGGGTTCCCTCCTTTGATTTAGGGATTTATAAGGATAATTTGAAGTGTGAAATGTTACCGGTAAGTTTGTTATCCTTAAACTGTATTATCTCATTTGACACTTGATCAATGTACACGTTTACCTTTCTTGTAATTAGTCTTCCCTCAGACTGTGTTCCTAAAATTTCCTCTGATAGAAGAATTCCTGGCTCACGGAGGTCCTTAGAATATACAGATGGGTTTAAAAATAAAAGAATATAGATGCCCAGTAATGGGATTGCTGGATCAAATGGTAGTTTTACTTGTATCTTTTTAAGGTATCTCCATATTGCTCTCCACAGAGGTTGCACTAGTTTGCAGTCCCACCAGCAGTGTATGAGTGTTCCTATCTCTCCGCATCCACGCCAACATTTATTGTTTGGGGACTTTTTGATAAAGGCCATTCTCACTGGAGATAAGTGATATCTCATTGTGGTTTTGATTTGCATTTCCCTGATGATTAAAGATGTTGAGCATTTTTCATATGTTTTTGGCCATTATTCTATCTTCTTTTGAAAAGTTTCTGTTCATGTCCTTTGCCCACTTTTTGATAGGGTTGTTTGATTTTTTCTTGCTGATTTTCCTGAGTTCTAAATAGATTCTAGTTATCAGCCCTTAAAAGACACCTGCACTCAAATGTTTATAGCAGCACAATTCACAATTGCAAAGATGTGGAAACAACCTGAGTACACATCAATACATGAAAGGATTAATAAAATGTGGTATATATATACTATGGAGTACTATTCAGCTATAAGAAACAAGGGTGATATAGCACCACTTGTATTCTCCTGGATAGAGCTGGAACACATGCTACTAAGTGAAGTATCCCAAGAATGGAAAAACAAGCACCACATGTACTCACCAGAAAATTGGTTTCACTGATCAACACCTAAGCGCACATATAAGAATAATATTTATTGGGTGTCGGGCAGGTGGGAGGGGGGAGGAGGAGATGGGTATATGCATACATAATGAGTACGATGCGCACCATCTGGGGGATGGACATGCTTGAAGCTCTGACTTGGGGGGAGAGGGGAGGAAGGGCAACATACCTAACCTAAACACCTGTACCCCCATAATATGCTGAAATTAAAAAAAAGAATATAGAAAAAACTTCACAAATATTGGGGATAAAAATCAAACTAATTCTCCATTCTTTCTGAAATGCTCTATTCTTTCTTTCTGCACCTCCCCGCACCCCTAGGTATGCACTGTCCTTAGACTCCTTAGGACTCAATGCAATCTCCCACCAGCCCCCTCAGCTGCCCTTGGTACTCCACAGTCAGAATGTAATGGGTTAGGCACTACCAACCAATCCATTCCTCCTTTATTTATTTGCATGTTTTAAGATCATTGACTCTAGACTTAAGTTGTTCCAAAAATATAGCAACATAGTGAAATGATCTGAATTATGTTCTCCTCCAAAGCCTGGATCAAATTATAAAATATGATGTTGAAGGCGAAGTTGTTTTCCTTCCCACAAAATGCCAGGAGTTTAATGAGAATTCACAAATTTCCTTAGCATTTCTCAAGTAGAAATAATACAAAATTGCAGCTCTGATTTCAGTTGGTGGGAAAACAACATTAGTAGCTCCTTGCAATGAGAGAGTGTCATGTTTCATATGTCAAAATGCATTTTAAAATGCAGCTATCTGTTTAGGAGTTGTTACAATTTTGGAAAATATTGTTTTTCTATTCTCCAATGAAGAAAAAATTTGTTTAAAAAATATCGAAGACCTGATTGATTATTTACGTAAAATTATTATCTGGGGATGATGCATTGTTCAATTGAATTTTGTAAGATCTCTTCACATATCTTTTTATTTTGATAATGATACCTAAATATGAGCTGTTCTTATTTATAATATATAGTAAAATGTGTCGTTTGAGAACTACAATAAAATAATATAAATTGTATTTCTACATTTAGATATGAAGTTTGTGTTGATCAGATCATTGATCAGAATAAAAAGGTTGTTAGGTCTATCTGTTGATATTTTTCATGTTTTTTAGAAAGTCATGTATTTCTGAGTCCAGCCTCCTGGAATATGTTGTCTTTATATTTGTGCTTACACACACAGGCATAATACCTGAATATATAGAATATATAGATTTACTTCTATTTATATATAAATGCACACGTATACAGAGACCAAAATATTTTTTCAATGAGAGTAACAAGGTTTTGTCAATTGGATGTTAACAATGTATTTAGAAAAAAGGAATCTAAAGTTGGCTTGAGGATGTGTTGAGTTGGTATGCGAGGGCAAGCCAAAAAATAGTCTGTGGCTGCATTATTTTTGCAGTCAGGGCAACCATGAGAGACAGATAGGGGAAATGCTCTACAGAAGGGAAGCTCCACACGGTGCATTTTGTCATCTCTCTTCATAGAAAGGGAGCTGACCTATTGTAAGGTCATATATGGACCCATTGGACATTACCAATGATTTGATTGATTGGTCAGGGACCTATAAGGATCAATATTAGACAATTTAAGTTAAGAGGGTCTGGGCTAGGGGAATGTGAATAAACCCATAGGCATAGGCTAAAAGTGTCGTGACTTCTATAGTGCATGTTGACATTCACCAGTAGACAGTCACCAAGAAAGAGGCAGTAAACAAGTAGTAGACAGAATGGCTCAGGCAGTCGATGACAGTCATCCTCTGTCACTGGCTACCTCAGTGCTGGCCCTTTGGGTGAATGAACAGAGTAACCATGATGGCAGAAATGGAAGACATGTATAAATCCAATAGCATCATCTTCCATTCATCAAAGCTGATCTTCCTATTGCTGCTTCTGAATGTCCAACCTTCCTGCTGAACCCCCAATATGGTTTCACACCCCCAGGAGATTAATTAGCCACTTGGTTGTGAGTTGATTAATTTGACCCTTTCCTCCATGAAAGGAGCAGCAATTTATCTTGACTGAAATTGACACGTATTGCAGATATAAGTTTGCCTTTCCTGCCTGCAAGGATTCAACCAGCCCTATCTAGGGATTACAGAGTATTTGGTCCACTGACATGGATCCCGTGCAACATAACATCAGACCAAGGGACGCACTTCAGCAAAGCAGACACAGCAATGGGCACGTCACATGCCACCCCTCCCAGAAGCTGCCAGCATGGCAGAACTAATGGAATGGCTTTTAGAGGTAATCCTAAGGTACAGCTGAGATATGATACCTAAAAAGGATGAGGTGTCATCCTCCAGATGCGGTATGCTTCCCAAATCCACAACCATGATATGATATTATGTCCCAATTTGTTAAAATACAAAGTCTAAAAATCAAGTATGGAAGTAGGGGTGGCTTCACTTCCAATGACGTACTTAGGCAATTTGTGCTTCTCTTCCCCACAGTCTTGGGCTCTGTGAAGTGAAAGTCTTGGTTCTTGGAGAAGAAATGCTCTAACTAGGGGAAACAACAAGAATCTCATAACTTTAAACTATGATTGTCACCCACTCACTTCAGAATCTCCCAGCCAGCAGATCAGCAGGCAGGGAGTTTACACTCCCACGGAGAAGATTTACTCTTACCATCAGGGCGAAGTAGGTCTGCTGCTTCATGACGGTGGCAAATAACCCACTGGTTTGATTCTTGATATGCCCTTGCTCAATTTAGACAGAAAATGGGTGTGTGTACCAGCCACAGCCTAAACACACGGTGGCCAGGGGCTCAGAGCCCTCAAGGATGAGGTGCGGGTAACCCTAGCAGGTAAGTGTGTACGTTAGCACAGGTCCTCCCCAAAGGTGGGAGGAACCTAAAACAGGTGGTGGGGATGGGAGACGATGAGCATCAATTGTAATCTGTAGATCAGATGTAGAGCCAGAGCTAGTTTTCCCACTTACTTTACCCATGTTAGTTTCCTCAAGAAAGGGAACAGCTAGAATCCTGAAAGAGCAGTTGCCACATGTGGTGATCTCGTCCCGTGAAGCAAGTGATCTCCTCAGGAAGCTTGCTTAACAGAAGCGCCCTTTTCTCTGCCATTCTGGGTTGTTCTGAACATACATGTGGAGGGCTGAATGGCAGCCCCCTGAAAGACATGTCCTTGTCCTATCCCCTGGAACCTGTGACTATTACTGTGATGGTAAATTTTATGTGTTTACTTGGAGAGTGTTTTGGGATGAGATTACATTTAAATCAGTGAATTTAGAGTAAAGCAGAGCAGCCTCCATCATGTGGGCGGGGTTCACTCTAATTAGTTAAAGCCTTGACTGGAATGAAAGATTGATTTCCTCCATGAAGGAGGGAATTTTCCAGCAGACCACCTTCAGATATCATCTGCAATATTGGCTCTTCTATAGCATGTTACCTCCCGGCTGGAACTGGAACATTGGCTGTCCTGGGTCACCAGCCTGCCAGCCACCTTGCAGATTTTGAACTTGCCAGCTTCCTTACCATGTGAGTCAATTCCTTATAATAAATCTCTCTCTCTCTCTCTCTCTCTCTCTCTCTCTCTCTCTCTCTCTCTGTATGTGTGTGTATATATATATATATATATATACACACACACACATGTATATAAAATGTATAAAAATATATAAACACATCCTATCACTTCTGTTTCTCTGGAGAACCTGACCAATACAATTACATAATATGGCAAAAGAATGAACATTATCAACTTATATGGCAAATGGTGTGATTAAGTCAAGGATTCTGAGCAGAGGAGTTTATCCTGAATTATCTCGGTGGGCCCTAAATCAAATGGCAAGTGTCCTAACATAGGTGAGACAGACAGAGATTTGACAGAAGAGGAGGAGGAAAGGTGACCGCAAATTAGAGTGATGCAACCACAAGTCAAGGAATGCCAACAGACACCAGAAACTGGAAGAGGCAACAGAACTGGGGAGAATAAATTTCTGTTGCAATAAGTCACCCTAAGCTCTCACAAAAATGTGGCTTACACCTCAAAATGTAGTAGCATTTATTCTTAGAGATCTTTAATTATCGAATGCAGCACCTTTCTTCCAGAGAGCACACATGGCCTGGGTCACTGGTTTGGGATAAATTGTAACAACAGTGGCCACACTGCTCCTGAAACCACCATACGTCTATGAAACCCAGGCTCACTCTCCTAGATGTCTTCCTCTACTGCAATGACACCATGAATTATCTTTCAGGGCTCCCACTGGCCCTCCTTGAAAGAGAATCTCTTTCAAGGCTACTCAAGTCCATTCCAAATGTTTAGGTCTCAAAACTTTAGTAACTGATAGGATCTAGTTCTTTCTCTTGTACATCAAATTGAGAAGTGGTTAGAGCTACTCTGCCTAGAACCACTTGCCAAAAATATTACCCTGCAAGGTCTTCACCAACTGAAACAACTTTGTACTTACTGCACAGTTGTTCTTACACTGTGGTCCATGGGCCAGCAGGATTAGTGTCACTTGGCAACTAGTTAGAGATGCAAAATTCCAGGCACCACCCCAGAACTGCTGAATCCAAAACTCCAGGGTTGGGAGTCCAGCAAGTTGTGTTATAACAAGCTTTCCAGGTGATTTTCCGATACTATTTTCTCATGGTGTTCTGGCTTAGGTGGTTTTTTAATAATTCTCATAACAAATTCACATTTGGATGATAACTTCCTCAGCTTCTTATAAACCAAACTATAACAACAGAAAATGTTTCTTCTTTGGTAGGAACAGTTTTAAGCAAGAAAAAAAACAAGCAAGGAGCACCAGAGATACATGGTAAATAAGTAACTGCAATTTACCTGTTTTAAATACCTGTTTTAATACAGGTAACTGCATTATCTGTTTTACAGATTTGGATAGAATTCTTAAAAGCCTAGCTGAGTATCTGTTTCTATAACACTCTTCTTCAACATGTCTTTCTCTAAACTTTCTTATTCAAAATTCAAGAAAAATAATTACTTTTATAATATAAAAATCATTCACATACCAGCACAGTCATTTGAACTCAGGTAGTCCTGCTTCCAATCATAGTTCAACAGCTGACTAGCCTACTAATCTCGGGGAAGCTATTTACTAAGATTCAGTCTCCAGAAATATTAAAATGGTGCTAATATCTATCTTACTGGGTTGCTGTGATTCAGAAAGAAAATCACAAATACAAAGAATATGACAGGGTGTGTGGCATATAATATGCATGCACTAAATGGTAGGCATTATTTACTTTATTCTTCATACAGCCTTTGTCTTTTTCTTTCCGAATGGTCTGTATTTCCCCCTAAAGATTGAAATACCTCCTATTTTCTCCCTGTTATTGCCAAATGCAGAGAATGTAAATATATGAGATTGCTGGGGAGACTTGGCAGTCTTTTCATATTTACTTGGTCTGTTAGATGCAAATCCAATTTGGGGATATCTCACTAAGAATATCATTAGTTATCTAAGTCTGTGCCAAGGATCAGACCTGCTTAAAGTGCTCCTATTACATCTGGGTGTATTACAGATGACTTACTTAATTTACCCTTGCTTTGAGTCTCATTTTTTTCTATTTGTTTGATGTTGTGACTGTGGTGGTTAAGATTTTCCTCATTAAATGTCTATCAATGTGGATCCTTTTGCGAACCTTGGCTGTGGACAACCCCATATAATGAGCTCAAAAATTTACCGAGGTGATCAAAGTTAGAATATTAATACTCTAGAAAAAGACAAATGAATAAATAGAGTAAAATAACATACATACAACCTATAATTAATATATTAAAAAAAGGATTGCAAAAGAGACAATAAATACATGTATTAAAATACTTGGAAACAGAGAATGGAAATTAGCTCTTCATTGATGACACACAAGGAAGTGGATTTATAGTATAGCCTCAAAGTGGGAGGCTGAACTCCCTGGTAGACTGGCTTATTAAAATATTAATATTTTAGTGAATGAAATTAATGTAAGGAAAATTATACAGTGAGTGGGAGAGTTTTGAATTCAGTTCTACTTCATGGTATAGTCCCTAACTACATCCAGGGACATCATATGATACCATTTTATAAGAGACCTTTGAAAAATAGAATAAATTCATCTTTCTGAGGTCTTATCTTTGTGTGAAAAATGAATGTAGAGAATTTTGTTTATATTAATTATAATTACAGATGTGGATAAGACATGTAAACTTTATTTAAGCTATCCTACTAGAGGCATGGCCGTCCAGCTTGAACACATCATTGTCAAGATCTAAGGCAGTTCATGTATAACCATTTCTGGGAAAATGGGGATCAGTCAACGTACCTTGTTCAAGAACCTTCCTACTTACTGTGGAATGAACAATGAAGTCCAAGCACATTGCTTTAGTACTCTAGTGCTTTCACAACGCTTTCCATCATTCATTCCTTCAATGTATATGTCCTAAGTGCCTACCATGTGCCAGAAACTAGCATAATAAGGGGATGAAGGTTATAAAATATTTTTTAAAAAGACAAAAATTCATGCCACTGAGAAAATTACTTTCTAATAACCCTCATCCCCCAGAAACAGCTGGCTCCTGGAGGACAATACTAAGTTTAATGCTTCTTTGTGCATCTACAGCTTCTAATATGGTGGTCCATACAGAGTGGACCTCGAGAATTTTTTTAAATCAATGGATTAAATAGATTTTATAGAAGTATAGAATCTTGGAGCTAGAAAGAACCTCAGAGCCCTGGTCCCATATGTCGTTGTACAAGGGCTCCATTATAAAATACCTTTCAGAAATACAGCATAAGATTCCTCTTCTCTTGGAGATTCATTCATTAGTGCATATTCACTTACCAAAGAGCCTTAGAATTCCGACTGTCACGAAATTCCTAGTACATGATAAACTAATTTTATCACATACGTATTTGGGGGGATAACACTTATTAATATCCTTTAATGTCTTGTCACATATTTTATTAAATATTGATATAAATGTTTTACATTTAATACTAAAATAAATACTTCCCATTAAACAGTCAATAGGGTTTTAATATTATAGTAACACCTTGTCAAATTCCTTGGTATATCTGAAATTTGTATAAAATGGTAGTATGTTATTTGATGATTTTGTGAATGAGAAATGGACTAGATATCACTCCTTTTCTGCTCACATTCTAACTGATATTCTACTTGACTTAAGGCCATGCAAGGAAGTAGTCTTGGGGTGATATCACAGCCCCAACTTTTTTTCATTTTTCCATTGGTTCAATAGTTTGATTAGCTTCTTCTTGACAAGTCTCTTTTACATAGGAAGAACTCAGTCTTCTCTTTATGGAACCATGTTATGTGGCATTTCATCACCTCCCCAATGCAACCTTTAACTTACAATGGATCGAGTGCTTATAAAGCAAAGCAGATTTAACACTTCTCAGATTACAAATGCAGAACTATAAATGTAAAACAGCCAAGTATGTAGAAACTTTATGTCATAATTAGGAATGGAAAGCAAAGCCTTTATAAACTTATTCTCAATTATCTACAATTCCTTCAAAGTGGATATCTGGAGCCTGGCTTGGCAAAGCATTTTTCTAGCCAAATGATTGTCAATATACACCTGCACTGTTAAAAGATAGCTTCCCTAAACAGCCCATTTTCTTCTCCCTGTCCATTTGGTACACCAGATGTTTTGGCTTTTTATTTGTTGAAGAGTGCATGGAGTTCCCATATGTCCTTTTAAAAAAATCATAGCTTTTAAAAAGAAAACTGTCTTTCTAAATAGCAGTGGGCCATAGATAAAGACCAACATGTGTTGTAACTCAGAATATCTGTCGCTGTGGTTACATTTTTATGATTTATTTGTAAAGTACCTAATAATAGACACTATTCTTGATTTTTCCTTTAACTTTAAAGGTAGGTTATTTCAGTTTTCTTAATTTTTTTTGTCAATGACAAAGCTGAGATTAGAACCCCCAAAATCTCTTGTTTTCTCCTACATCCATTTCACTCCAGCTTAAGTAGTACAGGTCTCAACTCACTACACCTCCCATTTCCTAGCCTCATCCATCTATTACATCTGAATATAGAATTACTTTAAGCATGCTTACATCACTCATAAACTAATCTCCTCTTATTGAACTGAAGGATTCCTTGTATGAGAAGAATTTTTTGTTCATGTTCCAACAGGTCTCCTCTTCCAAAATTGCAGTTCCTCCTCCAGGAGTAACATAGGTCTTTAGGGACTAAGGTTAATTCTAGTTCTATATAGTTCCCTCATCAGAAAAATAAAGACAGAACAAACAAAAAAATGAATAAATATTTCTAATCATAAAAAGCCTCATTAAGAACCACCTGGTTATAAGTCAAGGAATAAATAAATCCCGGGCATACAGAGGAATGGTGGTCCCTAGTATATAACAATTATGAGTTCACGTGTGCTCACGCTGAACACCAAAGCTGGAGCTAACCAGTTCCTTTATCATCATGGAACTGCTGTGCCAACTGTGCATATGAGCCATTCCACTTCCAACTCTTTGATTCGTATGACCCCATGACCTCAAATGCTATCTGTAGGAAAACAGCCCGTTGCATGGCAAAAGTGATGCCACCTTGAAGCCATGAGCAATGTTGGACTCCTGCATACCAAGGTGGTCCCACAGCATAGATAACCCCTTATAAAGAAACAATGCCTATAACATAGATAACCACTCATAAGGATGTTTATCTAACTTCCTTAGTGGCCACAAGTTTCACAAGAAAATCTAAGGTGTTACCAGCTACACATGTTTTACAAAACAGCTTGCTATATAAAGGATATTTTCTGGAGAGCAGGTGTGGAGATCCACCAGCTTGTGGCCACCCAACACATGGCTTCTGTTCATAAGTCCCTGTTAAATGTTTCTTTCTGAGAAACTGGATTTTTCAGCCTCTTTCTTCAGCCTCTCAGTTTCCTCAGCCTTTAGGAGTATGTTTGCATAGACCTGCTCACCAAGGAGCACTGCCTTTAAGGTCGGCATCCCTGGCACTAGACCATGTGAACTTAGCAAACCTAGCAAGAAGAATATACTTCTATTTCATCTAAATTTCCATCGTATTTTGTCTTTTTCTCACCCAGGGCTTTTATAACAAATTTGAATTATTAACTTATAATTCTCTTCTTAGGCAAGTATGCAATTAATTTCCTAGAAACACAATCCAAATATCATAAAGCATCCTTTGACTCTCAAAGAATATAACACTGTGATTTACATGTAGTTACAGTTTAATGTTTAATTGTTAGAAAAGAAGGATGTCCACTATTACTATCCTACCATTTTTAAAAAATTAATATTTGGATGTACTAGCCAATGCAATTAGATAAGGGAAAGAAAAATGAGAAAGTAGAGGCAAAACTATTGTTATTGTTATTCAGATAATTTTATCTACTTAGAACAGCCAATGGAAGTATCTGAGAAATTGGAAAAATAAAAAAGTGAGAATTCAATAAGGGTAATAAAAAGTTAATTTGAAAAATCAATAAAAAAACAACAGTTAGAATTATTATGGAAGAAAAGATTCAATGTATAACAGCAGCAAAAATATAAAGTACCTTGATATAAATTCAACACAATGTGTAATTTCTATGAATAAACTTTATAATTTTACTGGGAAACATTTAAAAATTTGAATAAGTAAAATGACCATCTCATCTTAGAAAGTACCACTAGATTATAACACAAATGATTCTCTCTAAATTAATCTACACATGTAACTAAACTGTCATTAAAAATAACAAAATGATTATTCTGGTACCACTTTAGCTAATTGTAAAATAAATATAAAAAATGAAAACAGTTTTCAAGGAGATTCTGTGAGAAAAAGATATAATGATAATCATTGTCAATCTGAAAGAAGAAAATTTACATCTCTTTGTGATTTCAATATGTTAATATCAAAGTGTTTGGGTGAGGACCTCCTGAGATCCCCTCAAGAGAAACCTAGAAAGAAACCACGTCTCTGTTATATAACTCTAGGGAGTAGAAAAGGATTCTAAACCTTTGAAAAATTTCTTCTTTCCTTTTCTCCTTTATTAGAAATATAACAGATTATGAAATGCATATTCACTAACTTTGACAGGGTTCACTATAGAGTGAAGTGAGCTCATTCATCCACTTCTGGGAACACACAGGCTTAGTAGGACACAGAGCGCTCTAGCGTAGGGTTGCCTAGCTTAGTGGTGATAAGAATTCATGTTCTCCTAGCCTTTATAGTTGATCAAGCACTAAACAAAACATTAAGCATTGAAACAAACAACCTTTTCTTATTAATAAGGGAAGTAATTGTCCCTTCTTGTACTTAGAATAAATGTTCACTCCTCTGACATTCACATTCTTCCACCACCCTGTATTCATATATCAGTGTGAGCGTATGTAGGGGGTATGTGTGTATTACAATATTTTTCTGTAATCATATTCATGCTACTAATTCACTGATTTTTGCTATCATAAATCCTTCCACTTATTCCAAACTTTAAAAAAAAAGAAAACGAGATCCTTCCCTGCCTTTGAAGTTTTTACTGTGACATTGTTCAACTATAATTATGTCATGCTACAGTATACCGTATCATCTTGTGCTATATGATACCAATCTGGGACTTGGCTGATGAGTTGAATTATTTCCCTTGTTCAATTAGTTTGAAATTTTCTAATCCAAGATTAGTTAATTAATCTTTTCAGACTTTCATTCTAATCACAACTGTACTCTAAGAATCAAGATATCATACAATCATAAGCAGACTTTTAAAACATTCTCAACATGAAATGAATACAGTTAAATCCTCATACATAAATGGGTTTTCAGCAAGCCCAAATTTTTCAAGGTTGTTTATGAGTTTAGCCACTCTAAATAAATATCATCAATGACATTCTCAATTATTAAATTCATTTTGTTATTAAATAAAAAGATTTGCCTTCACTCCTGGGTTGATTTTTACTAATTCATTGTTTACTATTTTTATAATTACCACCGGCTTTTAAAAGAATTATAGTTTATGATGACTGGGAAAAGCTATAATATAAAACATGCTGGGGGGAAAAAAAGAACAAGGATTTTGGATTTACTTAGGTAATTCAAACAGCATCATGCATTAATTTGAGTCCATTTTAATCATCTTTTTATCATAAGAAAATTTGTTCACTATACTTTGTAAATTGATAAGGACAACTTCAAGCTTGTATGAACAAGTGTACAGTGTTTCTAATGACCTTGAATTTCACCTAGCTATTCTTTTAAATGTATCCTTAAATGTTATTTTTTTCTGTTTATATTTTACCCCCATATGGTTAAAATGTGTCATTGAATATCATTTTTTTGCTCATATTTTACCTCCGTATGGTTAAAAGTGCCCCAATAAAAATTCCTGTGAATTAAGTTGAACAAAGAATAGGAACATTTTTCTCCCACTGACTCATTATTTTTAAAGGCTGCTATTAGTTTCATTTGTTGCGTACTGCTTCCTATGCGCTGAGGTAGAGGTACCATTTCACACCATGTATGGTGTGGGAGTCTCACAAATCGCTCCCCCAGAGTGTTAATTCAACACACAGAGCTTTCCTTTATTTATTTCTCATTTTTGAGCATCTTCTAGGAGTGATCACTATGTGCATCACATATTTTATTATTATAGTCTTCCCAGCAATCCTATGACTTTAGGAGCATTTATCCCATTTTACTGATGAAGAAACTGAGGTCCAGAGAAGTGTATGTGTTCACCCAAGGTCAACTAGATAATTAAACCGAAGTCTGTCTCATGCTAAAATCAAGCATTTGTTCTTCTCAGTGTACTAATTGCCAAGAATTGCAGTCCCCATTGAATTGCATTTCCACGAGCATGGTCTATGAAGAGTTCTCTAGCTGTTAGGATGGATTCATATTTGGACTTCTCGCAGATCCGCACTTCTAATTAGTGCAAAACAAATTTTCCCTGACACTTCTAACCACCACAAGACAAGCCCTAAGACGGTAGGTCGACAACAACAACAACCAAAAACCTTTGTCTCCACGAAATTATAGTCAGATGAGCTGTACTCTGACGTCCTCAGTTCATTTAGCAGATTTCAGCTCCTACTCTGAATGGAGGAGCTGAAGTTTCCTCAAGGTTGTTGTCATTTAGAATTCCAGGTTGTACCACACTGCAAGCTTGCTCTACTTAGCAGCCACCTTCTAGCCAGTACCTCTGTTATACTGTATATTAATAGGATATTGATATAGCAAAAATACTGTTGTGGGATTCATCATTTGGTAAATCCTCCACCGTCTGCAGTTTTACAGAGCCATTTAATTAGCAATTTTATGACCTCCTCTCCTCTCATTAAATTAATTAATAATTAAGTTCAAATATAGGCATCTTTAATGTCATAATTATATTTCAGTTTTATGGTCACTGGAGTTCAGCTCATTAGGGGAGACACTCATAAACCATAACCCTGTTTAGTGGCTGAAGCACGTCTATGTCACTGGGCTGATTCCAGTTGATATTTTAATTTTTCTATTTCTTTAGTAGCAACTGCCATTTTGTAGAGAGAAATTTCAGCCCTTGTCCTCTGTGAGCATAAAATAACAATCATAGTAACAACATCAACAAATGCAATACAAAACATGTATCATGTGATTCTGAGAGTCTCATTGACTTTTATGATGTCTCTCTGGAATATTTTTGAAACATTAGCCCTCACTACGCTTTCCGATTGGATCAAATTCTCCCACCTTAACACTTGGCATTAAGCACAAAGTAACCATGTCAAAGACTGGTGAGTGATGTAGTCTCATTGACTTTATGATTTACTAAGTCAGTAATGGCATTTCACACAATATGGTAAGCTCTGCATTACTTTAGATGGAGTGGATTTATTTCAGTCATTATCACTGATTAAACCAGCTCAGTTGAAGAGTCAAAACAAAACTTGCCTTTGAAATTGTTCTTATTTAATTTTGTTCGCCTTCACATAACCCAGGACAGTGCTAATTATTCTTTGATGGAGCTCATATTTCTAATGTAATTCATATGTAAATTCTAATTTAATTCATATGGGAATGTTTGTGTTCCCTGCTTCCTCTCAGGCAAGAACACAAACACGGAATTAAAACTGCTTGGAAATGAAAACTTTATGCTGCCTTTTTTGACCTGGTTTGGATTTGCTTTGCTTTGTTGTTCCTATAATAGAGCTTAATCACTTTTGAAGGTTACGATTCTAAACTGTAGTTTAGGAGATAAAAACTATCTTTACACCTTTAAACGATCTGAGGATATTTTGAAGGTGCGAATTGCATTCTTGCACACTAACAAAAGTTTTACCATTTAAGCTTTTACTCAAGCTTTCTCTGGAAGATGATATTGTTAAGAATCTTAAGAACTCTAAAATCACAGGCTTTGTAAACTATGTTAAAGGAAAATATACTAATTATTCTGCTATATTGCTGACAACCGGCTGTCATGAAGATGAAATAAGAATGGAACAGATCTTAGGCTGGGTGTGGTGGCTCACTCCTGTAATCCTAGCACTCTGGGAGGCCGAGGCGGGTGGATTGTTTGAGCTCAGGAGTTCAAGACCAGCCTGAGCAAGAGCGAGACCCCCTGTCTACTAAAAAAATAGAAAGAAATTAGCTGGACAACTAAAAATACATTATTTAAAAATAAAAAAAAAAGAATGGAACATATCTTAAATTAAAGATCCTTTTTTAAAAATAGCAAAGGGTGATTATAAGTTTGAATACTCTGCAGTATTAAAATCCACAGTAAACTGCCAGCGTCAGGTAAGGCAAACAGAAATGCCCAGGTAACAGGCACTTCTTAAGGAACTGAGTAAGAAAATAAAAGTAGCAAAGAATTGGAAATGGCATTGTGGTGGAGAGCAGTGCTTGTGGGGATCCGACAGTCACTTCACCTGTCCTTGAGGGATGCTCCAAGGCCAGAGACTTACAAAGGCTCTTTGCCAATCTGGCGCTTATTCTGCTCGATGTGGTGTGTGGGCATATGTGTGCTCTTCTCACTCTTGGTGAGATTGAGTCATGCTGTCATGCTTGAGAAATATGTCTATCTTCTATTTCATACAGTGTTTTCAAACATGAGGGTAGGTCACCAATACAATTAAGGAAAAACAAGTACATATCTAAGATGAAGAACCTAAGATTAAAAGGAAAAGTTAAATCACAAATAGATATATTCTCCACCTTAATCATGGCACCTTGGACTCTCTTTTAAAGTGAGAAAAGTTGATTCATTTTTCTTTGCTCTCTCTTATTACTCATCCACTAGAGGTTGCTTTGTAAGACATAAGCCCAAGGAAACTGATATCTCAGCTAGGTAACACTTACAGATTGTATAACAGCCATAGACAAATACCAGGACTTGTTTGCATGTTGGTGACTGATGATATTTGCACTGCAGTCAGAAAGGACCTTTCCAGTCATACCATCCTCACATAGACTGACTTTGTAATATCTAGGACATAATTACACTTGCATTAAATATGCACACACACATACACACACATCATGCCAACGTTAGAGCTGTCCGAAACTATTTTCAATAATTGATTTGCCGTTTAATTGAACAGCATGACTGACTAACATAGCTCATTACTTTACTCATTAGTTAATTATCGAAGAAAGTAGGACAAGTCAATAAAATGGAAGGCTGTAAATTCCAATACTAATTAGCACCATTTCCTCAGAGACATATTTAAGGGCAGATTGGCTACCTGAATGTCCTAGGACCTTGTAGATGGAGGAGAAGGAGAGATGCACCATAAATCCAGATTACTGGAAAGGAAGAGGAGTAGACAGCAAGTAGACATATAGACATGCATGTAGCTACTGCTAACTCTGCTATTTGATCTGAAATACACAACTGGCTAGGAAATTAGGGGGATCTGTCATTTAGCATCCTTCGAAAGCACCTTTCAAAACCAACTTGCATCTCTTTTTCTTTTAATGTTTCCCACTGTGGTTTGCACATCCAGTTTGTGGATAGTATCAAAGTAAATGGCATTTATATGTAGATTTCTTATACGCAGATTCCGTCTTCAATATAATTCTATTAGAAGGAGAAGTGCTTTTCCAAGCTAGCAAATTGTTCTTTTTGTCTTATAAGCAAAAGGTAGACGTTTATGTTTATTCAATCCACAGTAACCTCATGTGAATAGGAGCTGTTACTATGTATTTATCATCCAATGAGACACTTTTTATACACACACACACACACACACACACACACACACACTTAGATGTTGTCTAACTTTCTCATTACGTAGAACCGGATTCAAAGCCCCCTTGTGTCAGTGCTAGTTATATGCCCTTGGAAAAATCTTTCATCTGTTGGAACTCAATCTTTTCTTTTCTGTATAGTGGAGACTATAGCACCTATATTCCAGAGCTTCTGAGAAGCTAGAAAGAAATAATACATGGTTTGTTAT
>RJWJ010015495.1:0-36062 GCA_004363605.1 Indri indri | reverse complement strand
GAGTGAGTCTTACAGTCACTGGCCTGTTTGAAGCCCCTACTGGACTCCCAGCGCCCTGAGGCCCAAACCTGTGTTTCCTGGGTCAGAAGCCCACCCTCCTCTGCAGCTGGGACACCTGGAGAAGCCGTGGTCCCTAGAGTAGCTCCCCCTGCAGAGCCCAGGCGTCCCCCAGCTTGGGTCAGGGGAGGAAGGGAGGGAGGGGGGGAAACTGCAGCAGAAAAGCCTCTTTGCCGCCACCAGGCTGGCTATTCTTGGCACAGGACTCAACCCTTGTCAACCCTGTTGGAGCCAGCGAACAAGGGCACCTCAGAGAATGTCCTGTCTCAGGCTTCAGTTTGCTGCAACCATGGGCGAGGTAGTTCTCTGTTACACTTTGGGTGGTAACATTACATAACAAGAAGCCTCCCAGGGTCCTTCCTCGTGGTGCTGACCCTCTTCTGACAACCAGCCCCGCTCCCACTGCCACCGGGTGACCAGCCTTGCTGCTGTGCTGTGACTTGCCCTCATCTGTGCAGGCCAGGCTGCTGGCTTCTGGACATCAGGATGGTGGCTTCTCGCTCATTCCTATTCCCTACAGAAGGGATTGCCAGACTTAGCAAACAAAAGTACCTCGAAACTCATGGGACAGACGTATTCGTGTTAAAAAGTTATTCACTGTCTGAAATTCACACTTCACTGGGCGTATATGGTCAGTGCAACCCCGTTTGTGGGGCATGTTCAGCACTTGCGTGTGGTAGGGGTCCCGTGCCCACGGAATCGGAGTCTTAGGCAGTGGCCCGAGGACTTGTAGAGCACAACGTATCAGCGTGGGCATGAGCAGGGGACTCCCCCGGGTCTGTGTTTGTTACCTGCCTGGTGCCCTGCCGGGGTTGGCTGGAACAACACCCATGCAGTAGAGAGCTGCTGGGCTGTTCCACGCAGAGGACGAGGGTGGCACTGAGGCTGGGTGGGTGGCACGGCAGGGAGCAGAAGGGCCTGGGTGTCCAGGCTGGCATGGACACTGAATCAGATAGCCCTTCCCCTCGTGTACTGTAAGCAGCAAAGAACCAAAAATCTGCATGTGCATTTGCATCCCTAGAGCAGATTGGAACACCCCCTGACATTTTGATTCCTGGGGCCAGGGCCAGGAATATGTATTTTTAACAAGCTGCCCAAGTGTTAATGTCAATCCGAGTTTGAGAAACGCTGCTGCAGGGTGGTCAGAGGTCCCAGCCTCTTCCCTGGCCTGGTTTCCACTGCATCTCATCACGATTGTGCCCACCGGGCGTCGGGAGAGATGGGCATGAGTGTTTGCTCACGGTCACAGGGCTTAGGACACTGGTTGGCAGAGACTCCATCTCATGTCTGGCACTCCTTCACCCCCACTGCCAGACCCACCCTCCAACCTCCCACCCCAACAGCCTGAACCCCTAACATGTGTGAAAGATGGAGGCAAGGAACATCTACCTTGATTATCCTAATCACATCCATGAGGTTCAGAGCAGCCTCTGTGGGAGAGGCCTCTACTCTGGAGATGCCACCGTGGGGGGCCCTGGGTCTCGGGTCCTTCCTGTGTCCAGTGGGGACAATGACAGGGACCACCTCAGTGGGGCACTGAGAAGGCTAAATGAGTTCGCATAAGGAGAGCGACAGATGTGTGCTGAGCTCTCAGTGCAACCAGAGGCTGCAGCCGTGTTAGCGACTGAGCAGCCGTGCGCTCCAGGAGTTTGCGTGTGTGTACGTGCTCACACGTGAGCATGTGTGTGAGCAGCAGCGCAGGCATGTGCAGGCGCATTTTGGTGTCTGCACTCTGCATGTCCTCATAGAAAATCGCCATCGGGAAGGCGTGAGGGACTCTCATGACGAGACTCTCCCCGGGACTCAAAGGACCCAG
Source organism: Indri indri (assembly GCA_004363605.1). NCBI lineage: Eukaryota > Metazoa > Chordata > Mammalia > Primates > Indriidae > Indri > Indri indri. The sequence goes on along the minus strand of RJWJ010015495.1, from coordinate 34,189 downwards.
CTCTTGTCTGTGGCTATAGCCACCTTGGTGTCCCTCAGTCCCACCTTTGTGGTCTTGGAGAAGGGTGGCAGATGGCCAGCGCTGTGGAGTGGCTCTACGGGAAGCTGGAGAGGGCAGTGACATCACCTGCTTACAGTCCCCAGGCCCCTGCCACAGGTGCCCCTCGGTTCACATCTTCATGAACTGAGCCCACACATGCAAAGGGCTCAGAGCACTGCCTGGCGTGGAGTATGTGGCCTCCAAGTGCCACCTGTTATTATTACTGTCACCCTGCCTGAGCACCCCACATGGTGTCGTGGTGGCCAGTGAAGGGGTGAGCCTCCCTCCCACCCTCTCCTTCCCTGGCCAGCTCCAGCCACACCTGCCCTCTTTCAATTTTGTCAACGGCACGCACCCTTTCCCACCTCTGGGACTTTGCTCAGGATGTCCACACTCCACCTTCACCCTGTCCACTCCTGCCTGTCCCTTGGGGCCCGGCTTCAGTGGCTCCACCTCAGAGGGACCCTCTTGGCACCCTGGCTGCAGAAGGTCCCTGTTCCCTTCCTTAACTGCTGCCTGCTTCAACCTTGGTGACTCCCAACCTGTTCCCTCCATGGCTTTGTTTGGTTTTGTGGGGTTTTTTTTTTTTGGAACATTTTATCTAAAAAAAGCCTTTTTATTTTAAAACCATCTTGGATTTACAAAAAAGTTGTAAAGACAGGGGAGAGTTCCTGTAAATGGTCTCCCAGCCTCCTCTAATGTAAACGTAAACATCTCATGTAACCACGATACATTTACCAAAACAGAAACGGTCATCGGCACGGTCCAGACTTCCTCGGATTTCGCCAGTGTCCCCACTAATGTCCTTCTCTGCTCCAGGGTCCCTTCCAGGATCGCACATTGCATCCCACTGTGTCTCCTTAGTCTCCTCTGGGCTGAGACGATTCCTCGGGATTTCCTTGCCGTCTGTGACCTGACACTGTTGAGGAGGACTGGTCGGGTCTTTTGCCAACTGTTCCTCACCTTGACATTGGCTGCTGTTTCCTCAAGACTAGACTGAGGGTCTGGGTCGGGGGGAAGATCCCTCCGAGGTGATGCACCCGGCTCATGACACCAAGTCAGAGGGGGCAAGATGTCAACATGCTCATCGCTGGTCCCTTGGCCAAGGTGGTGCCTGCCAGGTCTCTGTTCTGGATGTGAGTCACATGACACAGCCCTTGTCATCACCTGATATGCAATCTATTTCCTGTCCTATTTTATTCTTTATTCTTTTCTATTTTATTGTCTCACCACACTGGAATGCCAGCTCTACACATGCAGGGATTTTTGTTTTCTTTGTTTATCTCTGGTACCCGGAACAGTGCCAGGCACACAGCAGACACTCAATAAATATCTGTGGACAAAAATATTGCCCTCATCACAGTTTATAATTCTATGTTTATTCGTTTGTCTATCTGATTGACAAGCCCATGTCTGCTGGGCTCGCTGTTGTCATAACCTTTGCGCTAGCTCCATGCCTGGTCCCAAGCAGGCACCCCAGGGATGGCCTTTGAATGAATGAGCTAAGTGAGCCCCACAGCCGAGGGGAGGCCAGGCATGGCCTTTCAGTGGGGTGGGAAGTGCTTTTCCTGAAGACCAAGGTCCTTCTTTTTCATGTGGGCCTCTGCAGGGAGACGTGTAAGAAGGAGTCTGGGCTCTGACCTTGAATTCTTCTTCTGCATTCTGGTTGCAGCTCAGAAGGGGAAGTTTTAGAGTCCATGTGGTTAGTGAGAGAAATCAAAGTGGGCTTTCTAAGACAAGAATGAACGTGGCAAGAGCTACAGGGACTCAAAGGGTGTGTGTGGCTATTTATAAGCTAAATTGTGTTTCCCCCAAATTCGTATGTCGAAGTCTTAAGCCTTGGTATTTCAAAATGCGACTGTATTTGGAGATGGAACCTCTAAAGAGGTGATTAAGTTAAAATGAGCCCTAAGCCTACAGGACTGGTGGAGATTAGGAGAGGAGAGGAGGAGCTTGGGACCCAGGTGCACACGGAGGAAGACCACGTGAGGACGCAGGGAGAAAGTGCCATCAACCAGCCCTGCTGACACCTTGATCTCGATGCCAGCCTCCAGGACTGTGAGCAAATCAGTTTCCATTGCTGAAGCCACAGACTGTGGTGCCTTGAACAGCGCTAGCAAGTTCATACAGCGGCTAGGCATGAGCGTCCTGGGGGGATGGTCAGGCCCGTACGTGCAGGGGTCCTGCAGACCCGTGACAGGCCCAGTGGGTGAGGTCAATCCGCAGGAGGCGCGGTGGGCATTGGAGAAGGCATGGACGGGTGTGAGCGCCCCTTGGGGGTTGAGTGGAGGCATCTACTGGTGTGCAGATGGGAGAGTCCATGTGGTTAAGGGGTCCTGGGGACACTCAGGGTGTAGCATGGACGGTCTCGTGTCCAGGGTCCCCGTCACTGAACCACCGGCACAGTCACCTCCTTCCTCTTGTCCTTCACACGCCCGACCGTGGTCCAGACTGACGTCTCCATGTCTCCCCCACACACCAGGGCTCACCCACGTCCCATTCTCCGGTTGTTCCCTCTGCCTGGGAGTCCCACGCCCCTGCCCAAATCTGCTTCTGGTGAAGTCCGTCTCATTCTTCAAAACCAGCTCAGTGCCACCTCTTCCACGAAAACGTTTCTGACCCCTCAAAAGTTCCTTGTCTCTCTCTCTGTCAGTCTGTCTCTGTGCTCCTTCTCCATCCTGCGCAGCCCAGGCTCAGGTGGCGATGGAGTTAAACAGCCCGCGATAAGCCCGCGTGGCGCTTCGACACGTGGCGTGCTGCAGAAGCTACACTGGAGCCCACCGACCCTGCACACCGTGGCTGCTGTGTGACTGTTTGCCCAGTGCACTTTAGACAGCACTGGACCTTGGCCTTTAATACGTGACACACAGACGGGGCCTCCCCCTGACCTTGGACCAGCCGGTAAACAGCAAGAGAAACATTTGCCAAGACAGACTAGGCGTGATGCAAGGGAACAGCACACAGAGCAGGGTGACCCCACAGAAGGCCCCATCCCGAAGAGCTGCCCTGAGCCCACAGCAGAGGTGCAGATAAGCCATCCAGGTCCACTGCAGCCATCTGCTCCGCCACCAGCCAGCACGTGTGCCCTCTGGGCTCTGAGAGCCTGGGCCCCTCACTGTCACCAGCTGTGACCCTGGGCAAGCACTTATGTTCTCCTCTGTAAAATGGGGACAGCACATAGATCTTGCTGGGTTGTCAAGGGATGAATGAGACAAAAAATGCAAAGTGCCTGGCAGGAGCTGGCGCATTGTGGGTGCTCAGTACTTGGGGATGGTCAGAGCTTGGGGTTCTGACCTTGTTACTTCTCACGGGCACTCATCTGTGATACAGTCCCGACTCTAGGACCAGAGTGGCGGGCTCAGCCTCCTGGAAAGCATGCTACGAACCTGCAGGGTGGGGCAGGAGTGCAGGGGGTGGACTTGAGAGCAGCTCCTTAGGGGACAGTTTGAGACAGTGAAGGAGGACTCGCTCATGCACTCATCCATCAGTTCTCAACAGTGTCCGATCCCCTTTGTCTGACAGACAGGGAGACTCACTGCGCTCGGTAAAGGGAGGGAGGGAACCTACTGGCTCTGGGGCAGCTGCTGGCTGAGATGCCCCTGGACCAGGTCTTCTGCTTCCTGCTCATCTCCTGCAGCAGAGCACAGGGCTGGGTGCGTAGCACTGGGGTCACAGTCCCTGGACCCCCACCCATCAAATCCTGGCTCCACCACTTATGAGCTCTATGACAGGTAAGCGGCCCAACCTCTCCAAGCCTCGCCTGCCCCGTCTCTAAAACAGGGCTAGTAGTGGTGCTCTGACTCACAGGAGTGTTGTGAAGGGTCAGTGTGGCCATCCAGGGGAAGGGCCCAGCGCCCGGCCTGGAACATGGTGAGCTGTCACCATCACCATCCCCGGAGGTGCCTCCATGAAGACAACGATACCCAGTGTTTGCAAAATGCTTTATTGCTATTGCTGACACAAAATTCGGTAATAAGTGTCTGCGAGTGATGCTCTACTATTTACAACAGGCCTCGATTCTTCCATCCCCAGCCAGGCCCATAAGATGATAACTTCATCCACAGGGTGATGCACTCCTGCATCGGGCCGTGTCTACCCTCATGCCCACCTGTTTTCATGAAAGCGTAAATGGCACTTGAGTGTACTGAAACCAGCTATAATTGGCAGGGTACACCCCAGCCTTTCTATGTGATTTCAAGGGTCCTTGGATTGGATCCTTGCCCTGATCCTTCATTGTATACATGGGGAAACTGAGGTCCAGAGAGGGACAGTGTAACCCCAGTGTCACAGAGCTGGTTAGAACAGGGATAGTAGCCCCATTCCAGACTCCTCTTCCAGTGGCTTTCCAGACCATGATGAACTGACAGTCATTGTTGTTAATGGGTGGGGGACCAGGCTTGGACATGTGCTTCCTGGTGGCCCTCATCTTCTGGAACAATCCTCCTACAGAGTTTTGTGGCCTTGGGATGAACATCAGAGATGTGGACTCTAGGCCTCTTTCTGCCAGTATCATGCTGTATGAGCTTGGGCAAGTTAACCAGCCTCTCTGGGCCTCAGTGCTAATCTCCACTAATGAAAGGTGAGGGCAAGACCGAGTGTTCTCCAAGGGTCTTCAAGGCACCCATGTCTTGCAATTGTGTCAGAGGAAGCAATCAATCACCTTTTTGTTTTTACTCATGATGCCTTGTTCGACAACTAGGCCTGTGCAGATCACTAGCTACCAGCAGACAGATGAGCCTAGCACACCCCCAGCTCCCACCGTGGAGGCCTGTGGATTTCAGGACCCACTTTAGGGCTGGGTCACTTTGCCAAGGAAGATCACGTTCTTGCCGTTTTCTATAATGAGTATCAGAAAAGGCCTGTTGAACACCACCCTTGGAGGGCTCAGTCGGGCTGACCTGAACATGAAGACCACCCCCGTGGCTGCAGCTGCTTTGGTTCCTGACTCATCCACCTCCACCACGGCATCGTGCACCATCTGCAAGGAGGACACCAGGCATCACCAAGCCGCCAGGGGCTGGGAGAAGCCATTGCAGCAAACGGAAAATCTTCTGCCTGTGGGCATCCCCATGAAAGCCCCCATGCACCTGAGCAGGTGGGAAATGAACGATCGAGCAGCTACTCTGTACTGGGCACTGGGCTGGACGGTGACTGCATGTGTGTCTGTCATTGACTTCTCCTGACTTCTCAGAGTGAGGTGTGACCCTCCAATTTTACAGAGGAGAGAAATGAGGCTCAGAGACTCAAGTATGTGTTGGACATCACACGGCCAGTAAGTGAAGGAGCCAGTGCCGGAGTCTGTCCTTTGATTGCTCAGTACAGGACTCCTCAACCCAGGCACGGTGGCGGATAGGGCTTCCCACTGCATGAAGGGTAAGACCAAGGGGAAATGCTGATTTCTTGAGGGAAAAGAGGAAAGGCAGAGAGACAGAGACAGAGAGAGATGCAGAGACAGAGAGAGAATGGAACGGAAATGGAACGGAATGGAATAGCGACCTCTGAAGGCAGACGCTCAGGACCTTCTGGACCCACCTCGGACACCTGGATGTTGGAGTAGTTGCTGATGCCGGACAGGTCAGCGTGGGAGGTGAAGACCTCACTGATCCCCAGCCTGGGGAGGACTTGCTCCAGCTGATAGGAGCCCTCAATGGAGAACTTGGGAAGGTACAGCTCCAGCTCCCTGGAGAGAGAAAGGGTCTTTCTTGGACTGTTCTGGAGCATTAGCTCGCTCAGCTCTGCCTCTGCTGTCTCCCTCCCCCAGGCTTCCTGATGCTCCTCTGGCCCCTTGTCTGGGGTGGAACTCCCCAGAGGTCACTGCCCACCCTGACACCACCCCAGGAAAACCCAGCTTCCAGCCCTGGCCCCGCCAGCTGGGCTTAGAGGCGGCTCCTTGGCTGGGTGAGTCCTTCCCATCACGGCTGTGTGGCCCGAGGGGGGCATGCATCTATCTCCCTGGGGGTGTGTGGGGTTAGGCTGGCCCTGGAGCGGCCTGAGGGTACCTCTTCGTGAACATCTTAAACCACTTCCTCAGCATCTCCTCGCTCAGTCTGTTCTCCAGCTGTGCCATCCTTCCCTCGCCGGGGAGAACGAACAAGGCGGTGGCGTTGCCTTGGTAGGGGACCCCCACCACCCTGCAGGACAGGTTCCGGTCCAGGAGGTAATAGTACTCATCCTCGCCGTTCATCATGGGCACACGCACCACTTTCTTCCGGGAGACATGGAAGTCCTGCTCCTTGGTGCTTTGGGGGTTGAAGCTTGTCTCCCACTTACCTAAAGACGAAAACAGGGAGAAATGGCAGGGAGCTCTGTGTAAGAAGGAGAAGCTCTATTGCATGATGTAAGAGTAAGATTCATTGAACCGATTATTGTACAATATATTCAAAATAGTATTCCCAAGTTTGCTTAGAAAATTGATATTATAGACTACCATTAAAATTCATGTTTTGGCAAAAAAAAAAAAAAAGAATGAGAAAAATTCTCAGCTGCAAGTGGAAGGAGCGGAGAGAGAAATATGGTCGACAGAGATCATCTTTACAGCAGCCTTAGCAGCGGTGATCGCGGAACCTGATGGATATAAACGCAAGCCTCCTTATAACTTGGGGGCTTGGACTTTTGTGGGGCCTTTCCTTCCACATCTGCAAAACAAGGAGGCTGGTTTTCCCGTCTTCAGAGGCCCTGGACCCCTAATGTTCTTTGCTATTCTCTTTGATATTACTCAAGCCCAAGTATCCAAGTGACAAAGGTAAAAAACACAGCCAGCTGAGAATGCTACCTGGTATCTGGGTGACTTATTCTGTTTTTCACTTTTTCCCCAGTGTTGGATTTTGATCTAAGTTTGAGAGAGTGGTTTGTAAGGATCCTGGAAATGTGTGATTTTTCCCGTTGGGAAGTCTTCAACTCTTCTGCAGCCTGGTGTAATGGGACAGCCCTGGACGAGGGGACAAGAAACCTTAGAATCTGAGCTTGATACTCAATGCCATGGTCTGAATGTTTGTGTCCCCTCGAAATTCATATGTTGAAACTAACCCCCAAGGTGACGGTATCAGAAGGTGGGGCCTTTGGGGGGTGATTAGGTCACGGGAGTGGAGCCCTCAGGAATGGGACCAGTGTCTTACAAGACCCCAGAGGGCTGCCTTGCTCCTTCTACCAAGCAAGGACACAGCAAGAAGGCGCCATCTGTGAGCCAAGAAATGGGCTCCCACTGCACGCCAAATCTGCAGGGCCTCGACCTCGGACCGCTCAGCCTCCAGAACTATGAGAAATAAATCTCTGTTGTTTATAAGCCCTTGATTTGTTTTTTGTTACAGCAGCCCTAATAGTCTGAGGCACTTGCTGTCTGTGGCCATAGGAAGGGCGTGTTGGCAATTGAACTCCCTCCCCTTTCCTCCCCTCCCTTCCCCTCTTCCTCCACCCCTGCTTCCCTCCCCTTCCCGCCCCATGCAGGGGTGGGGGGGTGGGGGGTTGTTAGTGTCCTGAAGGAGAAGCAGGAGCAGGGACATAAAGGCTGGAGGCCAGCTCTTGCCGAGGACGGGAAGGAGAGTCTTCAGAGCGACAGAAAGCGTCTGGGGGAGTCTTGGCCCCAGGGAGGGCAGAGGGGCCGGTATCTGGGGGTGAGGGGGCTGGGAGATGCCCTCTAATTCCTTCTGAGGTCCCTGTTCCCGAGTGGGCGTGGTGTCGGTGTCTTAGGCGCAGTGGCCACGACGGGCTTGTGCTTCAGAGCCTGTGTGGAAGCTGTGGCTTCAGGTGTCCCTGGGGCCCAAAGAGAGGAACCAGCTCCTCCTTCCCGAGCGTCCTGCGCTCAACAGCGGCACCTTCCACGGCAGGAAGGCTTCCGTCCCCCGCGGCTGCTTGCCGGCTTTGTGCTCATCAGCAGGCACCGGAGAGGACTAAACATACTCCCACTCCTTTACGTGACGCAATCGGGCATTCTTTGATAAAAGCGGCAGAGAAGAGAGAGGAAGTTCAGGCTCGAGCCCCGGGGCCTTACCTTTAAAGAAAATGTAATTCACCATAACCATGATCTCGTTGCTGTCGAGGTCCTTGATCAAGTCCACGATCTTGCCCTGGGTCTGCTTTGCCACATAGTCGTTGATCTGCTTCTGGGCCCCTGCCGGGTCCTTGAAGTTGGTGGGGAAAACGTCGGCCAGGTACTGTGTCTTTAGGGCACTGAGGAAGGCGTCCCCAATGTGCACCATGGGGTGCGTGAACAGGGCGCTGCCGAGGCTCAGCTGGAAGCCATCGCGGGGCTGGCTGAGCTCCTGCAGCCGCTGCTGGAAGCCTCGGTGCAGCTGCTCCTCCTGGTCTTCCTGCGGCTTGAGCCCCAGGCCCTCCAGGATCTGCGTCTTCGTGCTGGACCGAGCGCCCAGGGTGAGCATGGCCAGGCTGGTGGAGATGCTGAGCGGGGAGAAGAAGATGTTCTGGCCGGGGGCAGCTGAGGCCAAGGCCCTGTACAGGTCGAAGGTGAAGTCCCTGCCGCTGAGGGCTGCCTTGGCAGCTGCAGGGAGCTCTTGGACCCTCTTCCTCGTTTCACGGGAGTGCGGGCGGCGGAAGGTGGCAGCCTGAGGGCTGAGGAGCAGCAGGCACAAGAGGAGGAAGAGCTGCATGGCGGCCGCCCCTCGTTCTGGAAGGAAAAGAGGGTGCTCTCAGAGAGGGCACGGGGCTGGTGCCGCTCCTCTGAGGGACGGGAGGGAGGGAGAAGATGGAGAGGTGAGGGGGGCTGACACTCCAGAGATGTCACCGCCCAACACCCAACATGCAGGTGCGGTCCACTGGGCTTCAAAGAGAAGCGATGGCACCCGTGGGGCTGGAGGTGAGGGTATATGGGACACGGACATCTCGCGGTAGGGAGAGGAAGGAGGAGGCCGGGGAAGGGCTGGCCCGAGGCAGGGGCCCGGCCTCCAGGTCAGTAATCCTCCGCTCATCCGTGTCAAGGTATGTGATGGGGCAGATGGGTGGGGGGAAGGGGCCTCTTGTGTTCTTCCTTGTCAGTATCTCTGAGGTTTCCAGGGAACTAGCAGCTGCTTCCACACATGGCCTCTCACCTGCACTTTGCTGTCCAGCATGTGGCAAGGCCTCCCGGCCCTATGAACACAGACCAGCTACCCCTGGGGCCCTCAGCACTGCTGGATTTATCCCGCCATCCCGCTCATGCAGCCAACACAGGGAGCATCCACCTGTGGCAGGACACTCATCAGTCCCCCTATCCTTCGCCTGGGGGCTGCTCCGGGCCACCCTTGTCCCTCACAGAGACCCCTTCCCCTTCTAAGGAAATCTGCTCTGCTCATGAGAGCATCCCAGATTCCCTCCTCTTCTGTTATGGGCTGCACTGTGTCCCCCCAAAAATTCACACGCTGAACTCATAACCCCCAACACCTCAGGATGTGACCGCATTTGGAGATAGGGCCTGTAAAGAGGTGATAAAGCTAAAACGAGGTCACTAGAGTGAGTCCTAACCCAGTATGACTATGTCCTTATGGGAAAAAAGAGAAGGCCTGGCACAGGAGCGCACGCCTATAATCCCGGCGCTCTGGGAGGCTGAGGCAGGAGGATCACTTGAGCCCAGGAGTTCGAGGTTGCAGTGAGCTATGATGACGTCACTGCAGTCTAGCCTGGGAGACAGAGTGAGACTGTCTCAAAAAAAAAAAAAGAATAAGAAAACAGAGGAGCTCAGGATACAGACGTGAACAGAGGAGACCACGTGAGCACACAGCAAGAGGACTTCAAGCCACGGAGAGAGGCCTTGTGAGGGACCAACCCTGCTGGCACCTTGACCTCAGACTTCCAGCCTTCAGGATGGTACGAAAAGCAATTTCTGTTGTTCAAACCCCCCAGTGTGCCGAACTGTGTTGCGGCAGCCTAAGCAGACCAAGGCCTCTCTTCTCTTCAACTTCCAGATGAGGACGCTCTCACCTTTTGTTTCCGGGGGGCTTCCTGGGCTGGCCTTCGTGGGGCGCTCCATCGTTCCCGCCTTGGCCTTCAGTCCTCTCTTCCCTCTCCCTTCACTCCACCTGGGAACCCCCAACGCGCCCACGCCACCTGGTCTGGCTGCGGGCAGGAGTCCTCCCTCCATCCTCGCCGGAGCTGGCTGCCTGGATGCGAGTCTCAGGCCCGCTGTGTCCTCACAGTGTGATTTAGGGCAAATCAGCCACACCCTGAGCCACCGTTCCCACCTGTAGGGTGGAGGTAGTAACAGCACCTCCACCATGGCGTGCTTGGGGGGCACGTGCCATGGAAGTGTGAGCTGTGGGCATGGCCACATCTGGCCAACGCCCCATCTGAGACCCCCATTTCCTGGGCTGTCCTGTGGGGTACACACTTTCCGCATACATGGTGTCTCAGGAGCTGGCAGCAGTCCGGCCAGTGCATTCCCAGGCTGCAGAGTGAGTCCCCTCCCCCAGCCTCTCTCCCCAAGTGGGCACCATGTCATCAGGTCCCCCAGACCCAAGGTGAGCAGGGGCAGCCTGCCACAGTGTCGTGTGACCCAACAAACCAAACTCCAAAGGGCCCCAGACAGCTGCGTGGGAAGTTGTCCTCGGAGTGGCTGTTGGGCGTGGAGTCAGGCAGACCTGGGCAGCAGGTCAGTCTTTGAGTGAAGTCACCCGGCTTGGGCAGGCCACCCCTTGCCACCCCTGGCCTCCAAATTGCACCCTGAACTCTGAGAAGGTGGCTCATTTTGCGTGTTCTGCCTGCAGAACGTGCGGCTGCACAGGTTCAAATCCTGCACCCTCAGCGGTCAGGCGCCTTGCCTACGCCTCTGCTAGGCGCCCTGTGGTCTTGGCACGACTGCTCCTTCAGCCTCACGCCCCCACAGGGAGATAGGTTCCGTTACTAGATGGGCAATCTGAGGTTCAGGGAGGCTGAGTCACTTGCTACTGGTAGCAACGCTTGGACTTAAACCCAGTTCCAAGCCCCAAGCCCATGCTCTGAGCCGCTGCGCATTTGGTTTCTGCAGGTCCCTGCCTCCCCCGTCCTGCCACGTCCTCCTGAATGGGCGATCCCTGACTCAGCGGCCACCAAGGACAGCCCCCGTCTGCAGATAATTAAGAAGCCTGGTATGGGCTCCCAAGCTGAGACTCCCGTCTGTTCCCAGCCTGGGAGTTGCCTTCTGGAAGTCTCTGAAGGACGTGGGTGGGTGGTTTAATCTGTCTCCTGGAAACTAGTCATTTTCCAGCACAATATGGTCCCTCCTGCCAAGTGTGGGAACTGCTCCTGTATCAAGATGCTATTGAAGAAACACTTCAGCTCGACCCCTGCAGACTCACTGGAGCTGCTAATTACCCGGAAGAAAGGCTTTTGGAGAGTGGCTGCTGTGGCAGGGACGTTCCTGCTTGGAGGGGCCCAGGGGCAGCAGGTGAGGTTCTGGCCTCAGCCCTCCTATCTATGCAGCTGGCCAGATGGCCTTGGGCAAGCCCCAGCCACGTTCTGGGCCTCAGCTTCTTCATCAGCAGCCTGGGGTCTGCCACGTGCTGCGGCCAGCAGGTGTCCCCCACTCCCAATGTCAGAGATCTCGGACAGAAGCTGCTCCTCCCAGGGCCAGCTGGGTCTCCCTGGGAAGCAGGGTCTGTTTACCCAGGGCCACAGGTTCACTCAGGCTCCCCTGGACTGCAGGTTTGGGACCCAGAAATCTTGCTTCATCCAGGCCTACTCTCTCTTTTTCTATTTTTTAATTAAAGCCACTATTTATTAAGGACCTATTAGGCACTCTATAAAATATTACTACATTTACCAAAGTAAAATATTACTACATCCTCACCAAAAGTAAGCATTATTAACCCCATTTTACAGATGAAAAACTGAGGCTAAGTATAGCTCGTTCCAGCCAGGGAGTGATGGAACCAGGATTACAACCCGGGTTCCTCCAACTGGTGCACGCGCTGCCTCGTGGCTCCCTGTTGCGGCTCTGCGGAGTGGACACCTCGTTCCTCTTGGCCCCCACCTTCCCCAGTGTGCCCCCAGCCCTCTCCCGAGCTGTTCGCCTGCCTTAGCGCATTGACACTGCTGCTCCACAGCAACTGGAGTTGATGTCGTTATCTGAATCGTACAAAAGAGGAAACAGAGGGTCCTCAGAGAGGAAGCCTCAGGTCCTTGTTTCAGTGTCTTAGTTTCGAAGCCCTGGGCTTTGCCATCACATTCTTGGGCCTCTGGCGGAGCTTTGACGGAGCTTCGTGTCACCTCCAAGCCAGGGCAAGCTTGCTCCGGGGCCTGGGAGCCTCCCACTCCTCAGGTCAGCCCCCACCGAGTGCCAGAGCTGGCCGGGCTGCCCCTCTCCTGGGCCCTGACATTAGGGTTTTTGCAGAGGGAAGAGAGGCGCTTGATCAAGTTCATCTGTCATCTCAGGCCAAGGTGACCTGAGGTGGCAGGGGGCGGGCATGGAGTGGGCAGGCCCCCACCATCCACAGACCCCAAGTCTGCTGGCCTGTGTTCCCCGTGCTGGGCAGTGACGTCCCACGCGGGCCAGCTGTGGGCTCACCTGTGGGAAGCATGCAGGTGAGGGGGGACTGTCCCACATCTGCCAGTCGCAAGAAGGGACGTGAGCCTGGGAGCCCAGGCAGACAGGGAAAGACAGAGTCACGGTTTCCTCCAGATCCTGAAGACCCGGGAGCAGAGCTTCCTGGGAGACGTCACCTTGACCTCTTTGCCACCTGCGCCACATCAGCAAGGCTGGGCAGGCTCTCCCTCAAGACGGGTCTTAAATCTGGGGCCTCTCCCCGCTTTCCCGCCGCCCCCCTTCGTCTCTCACACGGACCACCTGGTAGCTCCCACTTCTGTCCCCACGAACCATCCTACGCAGGAATCTCCTTCAATCATAAGGAGGGGTCACAGCGTCCCCGGCGTCTGGGGTAAAATCTAACTCTGATTTGTGCTCTAACCCAGCGGCCCCTGGACCCACTCTGCCCTGAGTCACGTGAGGCCCCCAGGCTCACGCTTCTTCCCCAGTTCCTGAAACCCCGCAGGCCCCATTCCAGCCCTGGGGCTTTGCGTTTCCTGCTGTCCCTCCTGGAATCCTCTCCTGACCTTTCTTCCGCGTGGGTTTCAGGCCCCTGCTTACATGTCTCTTCCGTGTGATGCCCTAGCAGGCTGGGCCCCCTCCCCTTCCACTGCTGTTCTCTGGAAGCGCCATCAATTACGTCTGTGCCATCGTCGTTGGCATCTTTTGTTCCGGCCTGTCTCCCACAGGGCATGTGCTCCTGCAGAGAGGGACTCAGCCATGCTGCTCTCAGCTGCCAGGCCTCGCAGGCGCAGGGGTGCTCATACGCCTTTGTGGAATGAATGAGTAAATGAACAGACTCCTGTCTGCCCCTCTGCGATTCAGAGGCATCAGAGCACAAGCTGGACAGGGAGCAGGGAGGCAGAGCCAGGCTGGGCATCCGGAACCGAGTTCTCCCTGGCTCCGGGGCTCACTGGCCGGGTGACCTTGAATGACTCCCTCCCTGCCCTCAGCTTCTGCTTGGTCGGGGTGTGACTGCCCTGCACAAAGCTGGGTGTATATAACGTCTACACCTTGAGTTTGGAGATCACTCTACACCGGTGGAACCGGCACCATAATCAACACCACAAGTGTGACCGTGACCTCCAGACATCTCCATGCTTCGGTGTCCCAATCTGTGAATGAGGACGTTGGCCCAGGGGAGCAGTTTCCCCTTTTATTGCTGCATTTCTTGCCAAGATCCTCATCCTTAGAAAAACTGAAAATTACGCTCACTGTATTTCTACATTTTGTTTATCTAGCTAACTGCCGAATGGCTTCTTTAGCGCAGGAGCAGCCACCGTGACTGTCCCGGGTGGCAGCCTCCAGGCAGGGTGCCCTTGTCTCAGGGCAGCGGATTCTATTTGATAATTTTTTCTGATTACTAAAGGCCAGAGACTCCAGGCACACGCTGCCATTTACTGAACGCCTCCTGTCCAGCAGACATTCTCTCCCCACTGCCTGATTTCAGTTTCTCCACCTTGGCTCTGTTGACATTCTGAGCAGGACCATGCTTTGTGGTGGGGCTGTCCTGTGCACCACAGGATGTTTAGCAGCATCACTGGCCTCTACCCACTAGATGCCAATAGTCCCCTCCCCACCCCAGTTGTGACGACCAAACATCTCTGCAGACACGACCAGATGTGCCTGGGTGAGAGCCACCGCTGTGTTTAATCTTCGTGCAGAAGGTATAATTATTTCCACCTTACCTATATGGACGCTGAAGCTCAGCCAGATGTAGTGTCCAGCCTAAGGTCACATAGCCGGGGGATGCACCTCAGTCGCCTTGGAGGCCCCCTTGGTCCTCGACATTACAGAGACTCTTCCGTCACTCTGGGACTCCTCCAGAGCTTTGCAACCCTCCACACCCCGTAACTTTAGAACCCACCCTCGCCTCTCCTCAAACGCCCTCGAGCCCCTGGGACCTCCTGACGCAGCATCTGTACTTACTCCGTCCCGCGGCTGACCGTGCACGCAGTGGAGGTGGCAGTCCGTCGGGCTCGGGAAAGTGCAGAGGGCTGGCTGGACTGCAGCCAGCATTTGTCACTGACCACAGCAGCCCTGTCTCCACCCCTCCCTGGCCCCTCCCCGGCCTGCCCTTTCCTGTCCTGGCTGCTTCCAGCCAAAGCTGCCTGAGCCAGAGGCTCGGACCAGGCCACCCACTCACTGCTCCCCCAAGCCCCACACTGGCCACCACTTGCCTGGAATGGCATTGGCAGTCCTGGGGACAAGGCCAGAGATGTCACCAGTTACTGGCATTGCATACATTTATTTTTTTACGGTTCTGGTGCTGGAAGAGCAGAGACAGGGAAAGGGATATTTCGGGCGAAGCCTCCCTTTTGCTGGCCTCCATTCCTTTGTTTTCTGCAGCTAATTTCTGGTAGACCCACGGGAGCACATGCTTGAGCCCGTGAGCTCGCACAGGCCTGCTGTGCTCACTGGGTCACAGACCCCAACGGTCCGACTCTTGTGGAAGTGAGGGGGTGGAGAGAATCTCACCATGGCTGAGATGCAGGGTCACTGTACCCAGCCCCACGATTGCACCAAAAACTGAATTGAGGCTCAGAGGGATGCAGGGAATTTTCAAAGTCATGCAGCAAATTAGGCACAGAATGGGGTTAGTGCCCAGGTGGCTGACTCCAAGGCCAGTGCTTTTTGCTCAGAAAAAAAGCTGTATCTAGGATTTCTATGGGCTTGGCTGGACTGTTCTCTTTTACCTTGAAATTGGGGTTTCCTAACTCAGTCCCTCACTCTCAAGAGCAATTCCAAGATGTTGGTGCAGGGTGCGGGCTCAGGCCTGGCTGTGTTTCCAAGAACGCGCGGCTGGGGCTTCCTCTCAGCACAGAGCGTGGTGTGTGGCCGTGACCCCAGAAGGTCGTGTGGTGCAGGTGGGGTGTGGAGTTGGCGGAGCAACAGAGCTTGCCCAGGGGAGCGGACTTGGTATTCAGCAAGCCTGATCCCTCCACAACCTCCGACATTTCCTTTTCCTTCTCCGTGATTCTGGGGCCCAGTCTCAGGGCCTTTGCATTTCCCTGGGAATGGTAAGTGCTAGTATTTACTGACGCTTTAAAACAGACCACACGTGCGATCAAGTGCTTTATGCGCATTAACGCACTTACCTCGTAATCCTTACAACAACCCTGCGAGGGCACACTGACCTCAGCCCCAACCTGGAGACCAGCACAATCCCTCCTGGGCACCGAGCCCGTGTCTTGTGCATTGTCCTCGCAATTCGTCCTCATCAGATCGGTGAGAAGGCAGAACCCAGCAGGCCAGGTAATTGGCCAAAGTCACACAGCTAATGAGGAAGCTTCTAGAAGCTGGAGAAGACAAGAAACGGATCCTCCCCTGGAGCCTCCAGAAAGAGCTCAGCCCTGCCAACACCTTGATTTAGCTCAGTGAGACCTACCTTGGACTTCTGCCTCTACAACTGCAAAAGAATAAATTTGTGTTGTTCTAAGCCACTAAGCTTGTGATAATTTTTTTACAGCAACAATAGAAAACCATTGCAACACCCCGAATGGGTCCCAGACGAAACCGCTCTGGGGAAAGTGGATTAACCAAGGTCCCGAAGTGGGGCTTCTGCCCACATGTGCTGCACATACATGGACAATTTTCCAAGCTCGCATTTCAAGGACTATCTTAAGAATTTGGGGAAAGTCACAACTCCCCACTGTCACTCAGAAAGGGCTTGGAAAGAATTGGGACTGAGGCTGGGTAAGTTTAGAAGGGAGAGGTTTGGGGGGTCTCAGGGCATGGTACCCCAGTGTGTTCGCATGCTTGGGCTCCCATTAAAAAAATACCACACACAGAGCGGCTTAAGACTCGGAAATTCATTTCCTCACAGTTCTGGAGGCTGGAAGTCCAAGATCAAGGTGCTGTCAGAGTTGCTATACGGTGAGGGCTCTTGTCCTGTTGTATAGTGGCTGCCTTCACCCTGTGCCTTCACACGCCCTCTTCTCTGTGAGCATACACGCGTGCACACATGTGCACACACTCGTGCTCACACACGGAGGACGCTCAGGTTTCTCTTCCTCTTCTGATGAGGACGCCAATCTTATCAGATCACGGCCCAGCCTTATGACCTCATTTCACTTTACTTACCACCCTAAAGCCCCTATCTCCAAACACAGTCACGCTGAGGTCAGGACTTCAACATGCACCTCTTAGAGAGACGCAATTCAGTCCATAACACCCAGTGAGTGTGTAGCGTGTGCTGGTGGCCAGGATATGGGAATTTGGTCTCCTAGAGCCTGGTAGGGGGTGGGGAGGGACCCCAGTGGGGAAGTGGTCTTTGGGAGAAGGGCTGGCTGTGCTGCCTTGCTTTGCGGAACAGGCGTTCCTCTGCTTGGGCCTTGGCCTCCACGCCCTCTGGTCCCCTGCACTGGGTCCGGGCACGTCCTGGTCTTGGGGGAGTTGAGTGAGACCTGTTCAGGGGCTTACGGGGGCCACTCAGGGCTGGCTGCCACTCCCACTCTTAACTGGGGCTCTGGTCTTGGTTGCTAGTAGGATGACCAACCATCCCAATTTGCCTGGGGCTGAAGAATTTCCCAGAATATGGGACGTTAGGTGCTAAAACTGGCAAAGACCTTGGCAAACTGGGATGAGTTGGTCACCCTCGTTACTAAGCTCTTGCCTCATTCCGGGATCTTGCTCCTGATCTAGGCCTAGTATCTTGATAATTTCCCCATTTCCCCCGTCTTCTCATCCCAATATCTGTGGGGCTGGCAATCCTGCCTTTAGCATCTGCCATGATCTTTCCATCAGCCAACATGTCTCCCTCTGCCTGTCACTCACTCGCATGCCTGGGCCAGTACATACTGGTACTTCCTCCCTTCTGTTTATCCATCCTTCCTTCCTGCCTTTCTTCTGTCCATCCGTCTTTCCATGCATCTTCAATCCACTCATCCAACGTCAATGTTGATTGAGCACTAACCGTGTTCCAGAAAATATCCCTGGCCTCAGGAAGAGAGCTACATATCTCAATAGATGAGCACAAGACAGAGCGCTGATGCTCCAAGAGATATCTCTGCAGGACAGACGCAAAGGAGGAATGGTGTTCTCCCGGGGTTGGAGAAAGGAGTGGAATAGGAAAAGCTTTGTGAAGGCGGTGACCTTGGATCTGGGGTTTTGAACACTGTCCAGGTGTCTACCAGCCCTGGCTGAGTGGAGAGGCAGCAGGAGGCTGCACGTTGGGCTGAGTGAGCTGCAGCCCAAAGCGGCAGAGGGGGCTGGCGGGGTACCGAGAGCCATTCAGGGAGGAAGAGGAGGGGGGACAGAGAGAAGCCGGGGCCAGAGCGGGCGTGGGGGGCCTTGGAAGTCCTGCTGGGGGCAGGGGCAGGGCTTGAGCTTCGTCCTGTGAGAGAGAGAGATTCTCTTTGGCTGTCACGTGTATGATGGCCTGGAGTGGACAAGACAGGACAGAGTGGTGCTGCTGCGATAATGCAGGTGATTGGTGATGGGGCGGGAGGGCGGGCGGGGGCTGGACCAAAGCAGCGGGCGGGCTGGAGAGGCAGAGACGTTAAGGAGGGACAGTGGGCCAGGAGCGAGGCGAGCAGTGGGTTTTGGAAGCCTGTGTGGGGGAGGAGGAGTTCGGCTTTGGACCCTGTGGGCCTGAGGGGCCGTGCATCTGCTGGTGGAGGGACAGGTGGGCAGGCGGGTGGGCGCATCGGGAGCGAGAGATCTGGAGGCCAGCGCGGAGAAGGGAACCAACGTGAAGGGAGCGGATGAGGTTGGGGGTGTTCTGGGGAGGAGGAGACAAGAGGAGGACGGAGTAGGGAACTCAGGGGACCCTCGGCAGTCACCCCGAGCAGAGGAAGGTGAGCTCACAAAGGGGATGGCGAGAAGGGAAAAGGGCCAGGGAGAGAGCAGGGGAGGGGAAAGGAAGTCATTGTCAGTGTCCGATGCAGCAGAACATTCAGGAAGGACGAGGACAGTCGATGGGCCACAGAGGCCACCAGGGAGATCTTAGTGGGGAGCTGGGAGCGGGAGCCCAGGGCCGCAGGCCGACAAGGCAGGGGCTGTCGGGGCAGACTGCTCCTCGGCAGAGAAGGCCCGGGAAGTGATGGGCAGAGGGAGCTGTGCCTTGCAGGGAGGGGTGTCACAGGGCTGCAGACTTTCAGGAGGGAGCTGCAAAGGAGGGTAAAGGTGGTGATTAATGGAAGGAGGTCCCCCAGCGGCAGGAGTCCACAGGCCCAAGAGAATAGATAGCTGTTTGTCAGGAAGAAAAACACCTGCTCTTATGAAACTGGAGGGGAGAGGAGTATTCATTTCCCGGGGCTGCCATAACTAATGACCACACACCAGGTGGCTTTAAACAATGGGAATTTGTCCTCTCAGCGTTCTGGGTCTCAAAGTCCAAATCAAGGTATTGGCAGAGCCCTGCTCCCTCAGAAGGCAGCCGCCCTAGGAGAGCCAAAAACTTTAGTGGTGGCTCTGAGGACCGGGGCACCTTGGCTGCCCCCCTGGGATCTGTCCACCCTGCTAAGCCTCGCAGCAGCCGGAGAACCAGCCAGGGTCGGCAAGGGCTCGCTGCCGCCGGCCTGATGGGGCAGCCCTCATTAACTCGGTCCCGATGGTCTTAGCTCGTAGGTTAAAGGTGGTTGTGTCCTTTCGAGACCACATGGTCGGCTTCCTGCCCAGTCCGTGTTAACTTGGCATTCTTCTTCCAGAATGGCTATTAACCCAACCTCAGGACCAAGCAGGTCAGGATAGATTTTTTGGTTTTTTTTTCCATTGACACCAAAAGCAACAAAGAACGCTATCCTCAATAGGCAAGTTTCGCCCCAGGCGGAGGGGGGTTTTCTCAGCCCACTGTTTGTAACGACTCTGAACAGAAATGCCTTTCAATGGGGCTCTTACTGTTCCACCTGCCTGGTCCCCACCACTGTCTGCTCACTTTACCTGTTTAAGTGACCTGCCCAGCCCTGGCGGGCACATGGGGCTGTGACCCTTGCTTTAGAGCTCATAGTTGTGACAAAAGTTAACACGAGATAACAATAGATAACATTTGCACAGCTCCTGTGATGAGCTACCATTTAAGTGCTTTGCCTGTAGTAACTGAGGGAGTGCTCACAGCAGGCTTGTGAGTTAGGTATCGTCACCTATGTCTTACAGGTGAGGGAGCTGAGGCACAGGGAGATGGCCCACCCCCCACAGCCAGTGTTGTGGGCTGAAGTGTATCTCTCCCCAAATTCACCCGAGCACCTCAGACTGTAACCTTACTTGGAAACAGAATCCTTGCAGACGTCCCTAGTGAAGACGAAGTCATACTGGAGTGGAGTGGGCCCCGAAGCCAGCACCACTGGTGTTCTTTTCAACACGGGGGAATTTGGACACAGGCCTGCGCACAGGGACAATGCTACGCGCAGACGAAGGCAGAGACCGAGGTGATGCTTCTGTGTCCGAGGAATGCTAAGGACGGTCGCAAACTCTCCGAAGCCAGGGGGAGGCATAAAACAGACACTTCTCGCAGCTCTCAGAAGGAACCAACACCCCAGTCTCTGATTTTAGCCTCCAGAGCTGTGAGAAATTTCTGTTGGTTAAACCACTCAGTTTGTGGTTCTTCATTAGAGCTGTCCCAGCACACAAACACACTCAGTAATTGGTGGATTTCAGATTCGAATTCAGGCCTCCAAAGTCCGGGTCCTATACTTGGATGCTCTGTGGCTTATTGGTAACTTCTGGAACGACTTGGCACTACACCTTGCTCATTGCAGGTGCTTGGAACAAGGGAACTGTATTAGACCTGCTCCTTCTCTGGGAGGGCGCTTTGCCTCTCCAGAAAGTCAGGGATGGGGCCGACTCCTTCCTGCCTCTCACCCGCTACTTGGAGTCAGAAGCCAGGGGCTCCCAGGTCTGTGTCTGCGGCAGATCCCACGTCCATCTTCCCGTTTCCATGGCCACAGCTGCGGCAGCGGGTCTCTATGCCCGGATGACACTGCCACTTATAGGTGAGAAAATTATGACCCAAACAGATAAAGTGACTGTCCTGCAACATGTAGTTAGTGGAGAAGCCAGGACGGCAGCCTTGTCTGACTCCAAATTTCAATCGCCTTTCCCTATCCTGGGGATGACGCTCTGGCTTCCTGACTAAGCAGCCTGTGATATTGTGATCTAATAAGGATTATATATTTGGTCTCTGCCCCGGGTTCCTGAGACAGAGCTCCTAAAACCCTTGTAGACAGAGGAGCTAGGAGAATCTTTTATTCTAATGTTTGGTTTTGACCCTGGTTCCTGATATAGAGCTCCTAGGATGTTTGCAGCCCCCTGAGCGACAGGAGCGTCTGACATGGAGCTCTGAGATCTCTTGGAGTTTCCTGGGTGATGGGAGCATCTTTTGTTCGAATGAAGCAAGTCTTGGGGGCGCCTAGGTAGCCTCAGGAAGGGGTCTGGTTACCAAGGGAGCCAACCACCTGATTAGAGGGTTGGGACTTTCAGTCCACGCAGGTGAGAGGGGCTGAGTTGATCGCCAATGGCCAATGAAGTGATCAATCACACCTGTGTAGTGAAGTCTTCCCAGAAACCCAGAGGGACGGGGTTTGGGGGGCTTTGGGATAGCAGAACACGTGGAGGGTCCTGGAGGGTGGCGCGCCCCGCGAGGACGTGTAAGCTCCATGCCCTTCCCCTATACCTTGCCCGTGGCCTCTCTGTATCTGGCTGTTCATCTGTATCCTTCATTAGTGTAATAAACTGGCAAGTGTAAGAATTTCCCTGAGTTCTGTGAGGCCTCCTAGCTAATTTGTTGAACCTGAGGAGGGGGTCATGGGAGTCCTGATTTGCAGGTCAGAGGTAGAGGTCAGAGGTCCAGGTGATTGGCATCTGAAATGGTGGCAGTCTGTGGACTGAACCCTTAACCTGTGGGATCTCCAAGTAGATGGTGTCAGAATTGAACCCAAATGAATTGAATCGAACACAGTTGATGTCCCTTGGACAACTGGTTGTTGGTGGGGAGAAACCCCACACAGATTTTGCTGACCAGGGGTGAAGTGTTGTGTTGAGCATCAGAGCAGGAAAAACAGTTTCTTTTTTCCTATCTCAAGCACTGCCAAGCCCCACTTAGTAACCGTTTGTTGAAGGAAAGAATGAATAATCGAATAAGCCCGCACCGCATTTCTCTACTCCGCCGCTTACTGGAGTCATGCAAACTGGTCACCCTCCACTGGGATCCGGGGCTCGCAGGCGCCGGACTGGGTCATGGCCCCCCTCTGCCCTCCCACTGCAAAGTACAGAAAGACTTTGCTTGTCCTGCTGGGGGATGATTCCTGAACTCACAAACATGCATGGCTCTCTGAGCGCGCACTGCTGAACCCGCAGAGGTCTGCCTGACCCAGGGCGTCACAAGTGTCACACGAATAAGAGACCCCATAAGTGAGCAACGAATGGGAAAAAGAGGGCCCCGGCACTGCCCCAAAGAGATGAGATCTCCTGCGTGGAGTCTTTTTATTTTTTATTTATTTTTTTAATGCTCCAAGAGGGCATTTTGAAACCTGAGGAGCTAAATTCAATATTTACCCAATCAATTCCAGGGCAAGGGGTGGTGGTGCAGAACAAATAGCTAGGTGACCTCGCTGCCAGCTCAACATTTTCTACTGATGCATTCATTCCTTCATTCAACAAATCCCAGTTGGGCCTCTACCGGATACAGTTGGCACTGGGTCCAGTCGAGCTAAAGGAATGCTGGGTGAAGGGGGCCCTGCCTTGGAGGTGGTCCATCTAATAGGGACCTGGAGGTGGGCCAGAAATTCTCACCAGGCTGACCATGTCTGATGGCAGGATGAGTCGCTTTGGGAGGAGATGGGGGGTTTATGTGAGATATTGGTGGATTTCAGGTTCTTGGAGATGGGGACCTGCAGGGACAAAGGCTTGGAGGAGGCACACTGTGGGCGCCCTGGGAAAACAGCAAGACTTTCTGCAACTGCCATCGCCGGACACGTGAGAGCAAGAGGAAGGACTGAGGCAGGAGGGCAGGCAGGCGCCAGATCAGCGAGAGCCTTCACTGCAGATGGGGGCGTCTGAATTACATCTTGTAGGCAATAGGGAGCCCTCGACTGTTTTTGAGCAGGGGGGGGCGGGATCAGTCAGAACAAGGCGGCTCCACTCTCAAGGCTGAACTGAGGGCGACTTGTTCCCCTTCTCTCCCCTTCGTCACACCAGGACTCCACTCAATCCCACGCCACCCTGGCCTGGTTACCACTGCCATGGGAACCCTAGACCGCGGCCTCCTTTTAGGCTTGTCTTTGACCCTGGAATCCACCCACACGCCCGCCTCTGTAAGGGCGGGAGTGAGTCAATCCGGGAGCGATTTTATTTCTTGTCTGGTTGTTGAAAAACAGAATCCACCTTCCTAGGAGGTGTGGGGGAAAATGGATCAATGTTTCAGCTTAGTGGCTTATTTTCAGCCAGTAAGACCAGGGGGTGGAAGGGAGGGTGTGCTTTCCTCTGGGCCCTGAAGGGCCTCAGGGGTCCTGGAGCGTTATCTGCAGAGGGTCTCCTAAATGCAGCCGCAGCAGGTGAGAGTAACACCAGGACCCGTCCTCTGTCAATGTTCGCCTGAGGCTGGCCTCGTGGTCAGCCGAGCGCTGTATTTTAGAGGCAGGAAGGGAGAGGAAGCCCCTCATCTTCCCTCTTCCGCCTTCCTTCCTTCTGCAATGGCCGGGGACCATGTTACACAATCTCTGGAATATTTCAACTCTTGAATGACTCATGGCTCTCCTTGGTCACCAGCGAAAACTGGGTTTGTGACAGTGAGACATCCTGTGTGCCAGAGTCAAGGGCCTGGGCCAGCTGGGTCTTGTTCTCAAGCCCACAGCCAGAGTTTCCAGAACTGGCCATGGGCCTCCTGGGCCCTGGGCAAGCTTCTGGAGGGGACATGGCAGATGAGCACCATTCCTGAAGCTGAGAAGATTCCTTGAGCTAGTCCCAAAATAACAGCCCCCTCTTTCAGTCCAGAACAGACTGTGAGGAGACATCCCGCCCAGCTGGGTCTACTGAGAGAGAGCGAGGAGAGCTGGAGAACCTTCTAGAACCTTCTGGAAGCTCAATTAGGAACTTCAGGCACCAGAATTGTGAGGAGAAGAACCTACAAAACTTCTGCAGTATTGAAGCCTCTTCCTGTTGGGATTCTGTATTTGTTTTGCTGAGTAGTAAAAGTGCCAAAACAAGATGGGTTAGGGTCCTCAGATGGCAGGTGGATTCGGGGGCCCCCAACTCAGAGCCAGTGGTGGTAGCACTGATTGTCTGGGCCACAGGAACTACGGTAATAATAATATAGCTAATGTCTGCATGCACTGTTCTAAGACTTCATATACATTAACAGCTTAATCTTCAAAACAATCCTATGAGATTGGCAGTATTATCACCATCCTTATGTTATGCATGTAGATAATGAGGCCCAGAGGGGTTAAATGACTTCTCCAAGATCACACAGCTTCTAAGTAGGAGAGCTGGGATTTGAACCCAGGAATTCTGATGTTGATCTTGCCAGCAACCTGGACACCACACTGAGTGACAGTAAAATGGGCTGCCTGGCTCATGGCCAGAGGGTGAGGGGTTGATGGCAAAGCATTGTGGGAACTGTGGCCCCAGACCCAAAGCTGAGGGTAGGCTGGGCCCAGGAAGGGAAAGTGGGGAGCCCTCCTGGCTGGACCGTCCCCAGCTCTAACTGCCCCAGGGGACTGCATGTCCATGGTTAAGGGCCGGAGGCCCTCACTGTAGCCCAGCCTGTCACCGACAAAGGGGCCATCAAGAAAACCCACAGTGCCCTGCCCAGAGAAGTGCATTTGCCAGAAATGACTGAGGCTTGGGGCACACAAAGCCAGGTCCCATGGGCCTGTCCCCTCCGGTGGGAAGGGTGAGTTTATTCTCACAGACTCTGGGTAGACCCTTCTCAGAGAAGTCACCCCATACACTCAAACAGTCTGAGCCACACAAGCCAGCACGTATTACCCAGGTGGGGAAACTGAGGCCCAAGAGAGGCAGGGCTTTGCCCGAAGATCCAGAACATATCAGAGCAGAGCCAGGACGTGAAGACAGGGCTCCTGGGTCCCATCGCCTGCCGTGTGGCGTGTCCCTTGACCACGGCCTTCTGTCCTGGGAGAGATACTGGCCACATATCTGTGGCCACAGGTGGGGGCAGTGCCTCACGCAGCCTTCCTGACCAGGTGTCTGCCCAGAATGGCTGGTGCTCAGCCCTGCCACGGCCTTCCCAGCCCCTGCTCTGGAACGAGGCGCTGGCCCTGCCTGGAGGCAGCTGGCTGCCATGCCGTGTCCCCTGTCGCACACTCTGGGCAACCTACCGGAACTTGGAGCGCCTCATACCCTGCATCTGGGACCAGGTACACCTGGAGGACAGGGCAAACCCCAGAGGGACAGGCAAAGGACACATTTATGGAGTATCCACTACGTGCAACACGCTGACCCAGGCTTTCCATAGCCACCATTTTGTTTAATCTGTACAATCCCAGGGAGGATTTCCCCCACTGTCCAGTGATGGAAACTTGCTCAGAGAGGTTAGATGTCTGCCCGACGTTGCACAGCCTGAGGTTGAGCTGGGTGTCCAGTCCATGCCCACCTTGGTGCCACCCACACCCTGCCCCCTGGCCTGCGCCTTCTGCGCTGGATCTCGGAGTCATCCTGGTCTCCCACTCTGAACGTGGAGCTGCTGACACCCAGCCCTCCCCAGCCACGTCCTCCAGCTGGTGGCAGATGAGCCAGCCCTGGGAGGGCTATGGTTTTGTGGGGTCGACGATCTTGCCCAGAAAGAGGATGCTCTGGGTGCTGGTGGAGAAGATCACCACGAGGAAGGGCCGGTTGAACCACAGGACTCGGTGATTTTTCTGGGCGGATAAGAACCTGACGGAGAAGCCGGTGCCTGCTGCAGCCTGGGTGCCGACCTCGTTCACGTCCAGGGTGGCCTTGTGGAAGCTCTGGGGGAGAAGTCATGGGCATTATCTCCAAGACAACATAAGAGGGGCCCAGGCAAGACTGGGAGAACCAGAAACTGCTGGCGAGGGATGCTGCACATTGCGGCTCCCAAAGCCAGTTACTGGGAAGATCACAACAAGAATTCCCCACCGTGGGTGAGGGGGCCGGCTGACCTCAGTGACGTCAGCTGTCACCGTACGAGCACTGACTCCTGGCCTAGTGCTCTGCATGTGCTGTCTTGTTTAATCTCATCGCCGTCCTATGAGGTCAGTAGTATTACGTCCATTTCGAAGGTGAAGGAGATTAGTTCAGAGACTGGGTCCTCCGCACCCCCGGATAGCATCAGAGGCAGACTGGAATTCAAACTCTCAAACCCAGGGCTTTACCCTCAAATGCACTTTTGCTTTTCTCAGCTAAAGTCGCACATCTCTTTCTCTCGACTAAGAATTCTCCTTGACACAGATGCACCCAGCCCAGCCTCATGTGCACCCTTCCCCTGTGTCTGTCATTGCACCTGTCTCTCTCTATTGCCATCATCTACAAGATGCCATCTCCCTGGGTGGAGGACTGCTCTCTGAGAGCAGGGTCCACACTGCAGCCCCAGCACCGAGCACCACGCCCGGCACGTGGCCGATGGCTCCTCGATGTCTATGCCTGTGGGTGACCGAACATGCTCAGGCTCTGAGACTCCACGTGAGGGCAGGGAGAGCTCCCATCACCCAGCAGCTCCCGAGGGCAGGAGTCCCCCTCCGAGGTCTCTAGGAGTTGATGACTGTTGATGACTTACTTTGGGCGCCTGCAGGTTCCACTGGTCGGTGATGCCGGAGAAGTTAGCCGAAGGGGAGAACAGGTCGGTGAAGCCCAGCTTGGGCAAAATCTGATGTAATGTATAGGAGCCAGAAATGGAGAACTTGGGGAAACGCAGCTCCAGTTTCCTGTAAAAATTCCTAAAAGGGGTTAAAATATTAGATTCGCGAACATGCCAGGGAGCCCCACTGCGCTGAGCCCTCCTTGGAGGCTCTGCTCCATCTGGGTTCTGTCCCTACGCACCTTGGGCTCACTCACGCTGCCCCTCACTGGTGCTCCCAGAGGCTGACGGCTGGACTCCTCTGCCCCAGGGGCTGCTGTCTGTGGGACCCCCTGCCCCTGGGAGCTCCCGTTCAGGGGAGGTTATTGCTGTGGCGTGCATCTCCCATGTGGCGGTCTGCCTTTGCCTCTGTTGGGGCCTTGGGGGGCTTCACTTGGACTGGACCAGTTTATTACTTTGGATCAAAGTCCCTCCACCACAAGAGTTGTGTGAATTTCACATTCGTGTGTGACCTCGGGCCGGGGTCCTTTTTCCTATATGTGGGTGGAGGCTTTTTCTGCTCATATCCCTGGCATGATGGAGAATATCCTTGCTAATTTCTTGAGTGGCTGGATGGAGTTTTCGTGAACTCGCCCATGCCAGCTCAGGCAGCTCTCCTGGCCAGGGGTCTACCTCTTCCTTGCACAGAGGTTGACCCCAGAGAGGCAAACTCACTTGACCCAAGTCTTATGCAGCAGAAGAGCTATGCCTAGAGCCCAGGATGCCTAATGCCTAGGCAATTCTCTTTTCCCTGATTTTAAATATAACATAAAAGTTCACCGCTTAAGGAAACCCATGGAAAAATCTTAGAGCAACTGAGATTTCTTTGTAATTTGGCCATCACTCCCGATTTGGGGCACTGGCTTTCATCAGAAAGACACATTTGGAAGGTAGTACAGTAGATTCTGCCCCATGTTGCACACTGATTACCTCTTCTGGAGCAAGTTGTGCCACCTCATTAGCATCTCTGGAGTCAAAACCTCTTCCACCTCCTTCATTCTGCCTTGGTTAGGAAGGATGAAAAATGCTGTTGCGTCTCCTTTGTAATCCATGCGCAGCACCGAGCAGGGCAGGTACCGGTCATGCAGGTACCAGTGGTGCTCTTCATCATGCACCATCATGGGCACCTGGACCGTAGTGGACTCATCCACATAGAAGTCTCTGCAGGTGGTCCTTGAGGCAACGAATGGTTTCTCCCACAGAGCTGGAGGGAAGGAAAGAAGGTACATGTCGTCTGGGGGCCATGAAGCCAATCCCCGGCCAGGGAACCGCACCTGGTGCTCTGAGTCCCTGTAACAGTCGCTCCGGACCCTGCCTCATCCCAACCGTGCATATCATTCCCATCACTCAGAACCCGACATGCCTGGGGAATGGATCCCTTAGGGCTCATTGAGATCGTAAAGCGAGAGGTCGCGGAGGATGCTGTTTGCTGATGTGTGAATAGGATTGATCAGCAGAGAAGAAACTGCAGACACTGGAAAGAGGCTTACCTGAGAAGGAGGGAGGAGACTGCGGAGTGTGAGCAGTGGCGTCGCCTTTTGATAAGAGGGTCACTTCTGCCATTACCAGAGGAGGGGCTCTGTGCTTGTGGTTCCAAATGCAGGGAGGTGAGAAGATGAGAGATTTCCTGCTTAACCAAGTCCGTTTTCTCAGTGAAGTGTGAGGCAAGGTTATTAAGTGGAAGTCAGGAGCGGGGAAGAGATGTGAGAAGGAAGAAACTGTTAATGGTTGTTTGGGAGTGTGCAGGGAAGAGTAAACGGGACGGCTGGGCAGCGTGGAGAGAGCAGTGTGCACAGAGCTGCGTGCACAAATGTCAGGTGAGACCATCAACTCAAGCAGGCAGTTTTCTCCAACCACAGTCAGCTGCTGGGTGAAGGTGTAGACAGTTGGATCACTTGGGTTAAGCAGCTTTGCAGCTTGGCCAGGTAAGTAAGATGGAGGGAGAGAAAGCCAAAGAGGTTAGGTGTTTGCAAGGAAGCAATGACATCGATGGGCCCGGAATCTCTGCTGCGGGGCGGCGGGGGGCGGCAGGAGGTTCTGAGCGGTGAGGTGGCGGCAGGTGGGGTGAATGGATTGAGGCCTCTGTGCCAGGAGTATTCGTCCAGAAAAAGGTAAGAGATCTGGGCTTCTAACCAATGGCTTCTGACAGGGAAACTCATACTACTGTCTTCCTTCCTTCCTTAGTTATTTCAAAACCACACGTTTTTTAAAAAAGTTTTCAAAGGTGCACGAAAACTCGCCATGTAAATTACGCGTGGTGGCTAATTTGGCTGGGTTGTTCATCTGGGAATGCTCCCAGAGTTTTGTTCCCTGGAGATTCTGGGTTCCGGCCAGTCACTAGCATGATATTTGGATGTGAGGCCGTTGTTGCTCTCTGAAGGTCTTGCTGGTCAGCTACGATGAAGGACAGACCCGGCAGTGCCCTGTGTGCTTTAGTTTGTCCCTGTTTGCCTCCGAGCTCCTTTTTCCAACCCTGACCCCGCCGACCAACAGTGTCCCCAGGCCACCACCAGGTGCTCGGCAGCGCACTGTCCACAAGCGCCCCTCCACAGACCCGCTCTGGCGCTGGAGGTGCCGGCACGTAGACTCCCCCGTAGGCTCCGAGTCGTCCACCCGCGCCAGCAACCTCCTCTGTCCCTCCAAGTCCCCCGTCCTCCAGACCTTCCCTCCACAGCCCCTCCCACACCGTGGGAGGACTAATTCCTGGGACAATACCCTCACCCTGGCTCGAGGTGGCTCTGCTTCTCTGATGGAGCCTGACACACACCGTACAAGATCGTCCCCACACCGTGATACCAACTGTGCTAACACGTGTGTGTGAACTGAAGACCAGGAGAAAAGATGCTGAAATGCTAACATTGGTTGCCTCAGGGTGGTACAACTAGGGTCATTTCTATTCTCTCTTTCATGCTTGTATGCATTTTTAAAGGTCTCCAGAATGAGCACTGTTATCATTACAGTAATTACAGGTGCTATTTCTTGAGTATATAGAATGGTCAGTGGTTGACAAACAAAAATAGTTTGTAAAGACAGTGAATGTTTTAGGCTTTGCACATCATTCAGCCTCTGCAGCAATTGCTCAATCTGCCTTCATGGCATGAAATCAGCCACAGACAACACGTAAATGACTGGGCATGGCTGTGTGCCAATAAAACTTTATTAACAAAACCAAGTGGCCAACCAGATTTGGCCTACGGGCTGTGGTCTGCCCACCTCTTAGGCTGTCTTCTGAGAAGTGTGTTTTAGATCATTTCATCCTGGAAGCCAGTCTTTGAAGGGGAGACTCTTCTCATCCCCGTCTCAAGCAAACGAGCCGACCTGTTTACACTGTTGGTAGTGGCCAAGCTCAGACACGAATCCAGCAGTTCAATTCATGGGCACTGGCTATGAGGCATTCCATATATTACATTTATTGAGAAAATAAATGAGAAAATATGTCTAAAGACAGGAAGGGACAGAAACCTCAATACCACAGCGTCTTTAATATACGACGCGCTAACATTACATCCTCTGAGGGCTGTTCGACCCTCTCAGAGACAACCTAACCACTTACTTTTTTTGATATTTAACCAGTCGACAAATTAAGGGGTCAAGGGAGATGCAGGACCCCTGAATGACTTGACTCTTACCTTCGAGGTAAACGTAATTCACCAGCACCATCAAGGTGTCTGTGTTGAGCTCGCTGACCAAATCCACAATCTTCCCTTGAGTTTCCTCCTTGACATGGTTGTTGATAAGCTGGGTTGTACCCACAGTGTTAGAGAAGTCAGTGTGGAAGAGTTTGGACTCATAGAAGACCATGGTCTCATTGAGGAATTTGGGAAGGAACGGCAGTTTGTGGTTCAGGAACAGGGCACTGCCCACGTGCATTGCCAGCTCGCGGCTGGGGAGGTTGAGGTTGTGCAGAAGGTGCTGGAAGCCCCTGTGGATGTCTGACTCAGACAGCTCTGTGAGGTTGAAGCCCAGACCCTCGAGCATCTGGGTCTGGCTGTGCGAGCGGGCCCCCAGGGAGAGCATGGCCAAGGCGGCTGAGATGCTCAGCGGGGAGAAGAAGATGTTCTTCTTGGGGCTTTCGGAAGCGATGAGGTGGTAGAAGCGGAGGGCAAAGTCGGTATTGGCAGGGGCGATCCTAAGGCTGGGGGAGCCCTCCCCTGTCCCTGGAACCTGCTGATGGGAGCTGTCGGTGCGACCCTCGCCGTTATGCTGAGGGGGTA
The DNA here is from genome assembly GCA_004363605.1 of Indri indri. NCBI lineage: Eukaryota > Metazoa > Chordata > Mammalia > Primates > Indriidae > Indri > Indri indri. The sequence goes on along the minus strand of RJWJ010015495.1, from coordinate 3,699 downwards.
GCTGGCCGTGAGAAAGGGCCAGCAGTGCAGCCAGGAGGATGAGCAGGAGGTCGGCAAGGTGCATCCTGTGCACTCTCAGGCCTGCAGGAGGAAAGAGAGTGGCCAGGACATCCCCCCGGCAGAACACAGAACCTTACCAAGAAGGTGAGCAGTGGGCCAGCACCCAGAGGTGGTAAGGGTCACCCTCGACCCCTGCAGCAGGGCTTGAGGAAGGTGACGGAAAGAATGCCCAGCCCTCTCCATGTGTGGTGACAATGCTGTTGCATGGTGGTGCTTTGGACTTACAAAGCACACGCCTTGTGCCTATCTACTCATTGCATTTCCTTCTCCGTGAGCTCCTCATGACAATAGACCGTACTCTCAATCGAGAGGGGGGAGAGGAAAGCTCCAAAAGTGACTGACCCAAGTCACTTACCTAGCAAATATCCGAGCCAGACCCCAGGTCTCCACACTTAGCCTGGAGCTGCACCTACCACGCTTGTCTTTCAGATGAGTTTATTGCATTAGCCCAGTGAACTTGCACCCAGGCTGCGAATCACCAGTTTGTTCTAGCCTCTGCTCCACACACATCTGTGGAGTGCCTTACAGTTTACAAACCACACGCATGTGATTTTGTTTGACCTCTCTCCTAGGGAGAGTTCAGGAGAACCGGTCTTCCTGTTACCGCCCCGTATGGACAAGGAAACTGATGCTCAACAGGTGGTCTGCCCAAAGTCTGCAGGGATAGGCCTGAGTCCCTTTCATAACAACCTTCACCTGCCCAAGACAGGCTGCTCGAGTTTCTCCACCAAATCTGACCCTGCCCCATCAAACGGCCCCAGAGTGATCCGGTGCTCAGGCGAAAACCTAGTTGCCACCCCAGCATTTCTCAGGCCTTCCTTCCACCCGTCAGCATGTCCTGCAGGTCCCCCTCAACCTCCTTCCCCTCCACGACCGTGGTCCTCGTTCGAGTCCCCATCATTTTTCACACACACCAGGACTCCGAAAAGCTTTTCCACCAAGGGCTGGGTGGTAAAATCTGTGGCTTTGCAGGCCACACGATCTCTGTGGCCACCACTCAACTCTGCTGTGATCGCCAGAAGCAGCCATAGACAGGACATGCAGGAATGGCCGTGGCTGTTCCCTGGAAAAACTTTACCTACAGACACTGATCTTTGAATTTCATATAATTTTCCTGTGTCACAAAATACTGTTCTTCTGTTGAGTTTTGCAAACCTTTATACATTTTATATTTATAACTTATATTTCAAATTTATATTTTATATTCATAAACTTTATGTTTCTATTTTATGTATTGCATTCTTAGTTCATGGGCAGTGAACAAGGCCAGATTTGACCCGTGTGCAATAGTTGCTGACCCCTGGCCCAGACCCCCGCAGGGCTGGGTCCTAACCGGTCTTTCTGCTCTCTGTTCTCCACCCAGCAACTGGGGAGATAATTTAGAAACATGCCTGAGACCATGTCACTGACCCGCTCAACAACTCTCCTTACCAACCTACACCCACCTCCCAACACTTCTCTGGGCCTTACAGTGCGCTGACCCAGAATCGCCCTTGGGCATGATCGCCCCAAAAGCACCTGGATTGGGAGCTGGAAGACTGAGCGCCAGGCCGGTGCTGCCCAGCATAGCTGCGCGTCATTGGGGGACACTCGTCTGGTCTGGGCAGTTTCCCACAGTGCAGCAGGGAGGTTGGGTACAGTCACGTGTCAGGGTCTTTCTAGCCTGAGCACTTCTCACCCCTTCCCAGCTTGCCAGTGACTTTCCTGGTTTTAGCACTGAAAGTTCCATGTCCCAGGAGAACTCTCAGTCTTGGGCAAACTGGGACAGATGGTCATTGTCCCCCTGGAGTCTCCCACGTCTCCATTGTCTCAGAGGGTTACTCACGGTACAGTCAGTCCTGGAGTGGCCCCCCGTGGCTGTCTGAGCTCTAGAGGTGACTTCCCAAGCCCAGGAGGACTAAAGAAACAAGGACCTCTCAGCACCACCCACTGCCTCCCCATCAGGTAATTATTAATGAACAGGCCCAGGGCACTGGATAGAGTCTCAACACAGAGACAGACCTCACCGGAAGTTGGCTCACTTCCCAAGAGAACACCCCCTCTTCCCTCCCGGGGAAGCCCAAGAGGGCTCACCTCTCCCTGCAGGATGTGCAATGCCTGGAGGATACCTGGCCTTTGCTTCTCCCCAAGGTCCAGGGGAAGCCCTGGGGGGCTCTGGTCTCCACTCGGCCCCTCATGTGCTGTGTGAACTTAAGCCCATCCATGCCCCTCTCTGAGCCTCAGTCACTCATCCGCCACCTGCACAAGGAGGGCTGCACCAGGCCAGGGGCAGCAGACTCCAGCACCTCCGTGACCAGGTAAGGAAGCTCCAGGGTGACATGCAGGGAACAGCGGGGATGTGGCAGTGGAGAGAGCCCGCTCTCTGTGGGCCAGACAAGATCCACTGTGGGCTTGTCCTGCCCAGGCCTCCACTTCTCAATCCTGGACCAGGTGACTTCTGAAGATGGAGTCTGCTGAGATCTCACGCGTTAGATCGTAAGGACAGTGCATCCCAGAGCAAGGGTGGCATGGGGTGAGACCCCTCCTTGGGCGAGGAATAATTCAACTTGCACGTTTCCTCTTCAGTTAAACCTGCTCTGTCTCCAGCAATCAGTGAGCCTCTGCACCCCAGAACCCTTCTGAAACATCTGGGGAGGACCACAGGGAGCAATGTGGCCTTGGGTACCAGGATGAGATGACTTCGACCCTTCGAGCTTCCCGTAGAAGAATGTGTTTCAGGTCCTCGGGGTCTTAACCTAAGTGGGATACACACCCCTGAGCATCGGGATGAGCTGGGATCCCCGAGCTGCGCGAAACACAGGAACGACAGAGCAGGCCCAGCACGGCCCTGGACCCCGCTGGCCTGGGGTCCAAAATGAGTCCACACAAGAGAGGAACACGACAGGTCAGACAAAGTGAGAGCTATTATCTCACTCAGTTCTCCCTTGCACTCTGTCTACTCTCGACCTCTCGCACACGAGGAGTACTATTTTAGCCCATTTTACACGTGAGAAAATGTCAGCCCAGGGAAGCTGCTGGCTCAGATTCCAGAGTCAGCGTGCGCACCGGGGCTGCTGGACCGAAGCCCATGTTCCTTCCGAGCACCCACCGCTTCTCCGTGTGGGCAAAGCTTTCAGGCCACCAGAGTGGCAGCTCCTGCTCTCCTCACTGGCACACGGTACGTGCCATCAGCAGTCACCAAGTGAATGAATGCACGAACGATGGCTGTAGAGTTTTGGTTTCATGAACGTGGAAATAAATGATTGCCTACGCAATAGTCTACGATTTGGGGTTTTACTCCCTTACTATGTCTTCTGCTGCGAGTTCTGTACTATTGCAACAGATTCCAGGGGGCAGTGTGTGCTTGACGACAGCCCAGGGCATGGGCAGCTTGTCCCTGCTCTGAGCACACAGCCACTGCCCTTTAGTTCCTGGCACCTGCTCCTGTCACACTCTGGACAGAGGTTGGGCCTTGTAGACAGACAGGCTCTGCCACCGCTGACTCCCTAAACCCGTTTCCTGACCTGTCAGATTAGAGGCAACACTCATTCATCAGAAAGGCTGGCAGGAGGGGCAGGGGGCTTCCTTGAACGTGCCGAGCCCCGCAGCAGGCTCAAGGGGCGTTTCCTTCTTCCTTTGCATTCCAGCAGTGGTGCAGGG
>RJWJ010015494.1:0-36077 GCA_004363605.1 Indri indri | reverse complement strand
AGCGCCGAGGAGCAGAGAGTGATGCAAGGGTTTTGACAAAGGTGCACGTGGCCAGGGCAAAGTCCTTGCTTGGTGGTACCTAAACTGTGTCTCATCAAACTTTGGATCTATCCCAAAGGCCAACACAGGGACTTAGATGAAAGCAGGTGCTCAATAAACATTTACTGCGTGGATGATGGCTGGGAGGATGATGGGCAGGTGAGTGGGTGGGTATGTGGATGGGTGGTTGAAAGGAAGGATGGTGGATGGATGGGTGGGTGATGGATAAATGTACCTGCTATGTAATAATTACAACAACTGTGCATTTCCTGGGAGCTTTATACAGTTTATCTTCCTCCCTCCTTCCCTCTCTTCTTTCCTTCTTTCTGTTCAGGCAACAAATAATATTGGGTACCAACTCTGCAGATGCAACAGTGAACAAAAGCAGAGAGTGTCCCTGCCCTTATGGAACTTGCAGTATAGTGGAGGAGACAAATATGAATGAAATAATCACATAAATAAATGGGTAACTGCCACTGTGGTAAGAAGTACAAAGTAGAGGTAGCCAGTCATATGAGAGCCTACAAAAGGGAGAATTTGACCAACGTCAGAGAGACCTAAGACTTCCCTGATGGGGGAAAGGTTGAGCTAATGCCTGAGGGACAGATAGGAGTCAACTAGGCAAAGGGAGGGAGCACCCAGCAGAGGAGGGAGCACAGTCACAGTCCCCGTGGTGGTCCCGGAGCAGTGGGACCATGAGCCTCAACCACCTAGTGGCAGCCTGGACTCCCCAGGCGTCCGTGGCCCAGCTGGAGCAGCAGGGAGACCTGAGGGGGCCGTGGAGGGAGATGGATCAGGAGAGTGGCAGGGGCTGCAGGACCACAGGAACCCTTCCAGTTTTGTCCTGGGAACACCAGGAAGACACGGATAAGTTTTCGGATGCGGGATGAGGGTGAGGACCAAGGAGACGATGCGGTGGCTGCCGCGGTGGTCCAGGCGGGAGAGGACACGGTGTGAGCACAGGTGGTGGTGGTGGCTTCAGAGCAGTAGGTGAGCTTGTGAGCTCTGTAGGAGGCAACGTGGCAGGACCAGGTGACAGACTGGGTTGGGGGGGGCGGTTAGGAGGAGAGAGATGGCAAAGGTGCCTTCCAGACCTTGTGGCTCATGCGGCTTCTGCTGAGCTGAGACACACCGGAGGGACCCCCGGGTTTGGGGGTTGAGTTTGAAGGGCCTCCGAGACAACCAGAGGGGGTGTCACACAAGCACTTGGGTGTATGGGGGGCTCACTGGGATTCCCGCTATGCCACATGATGAGCAGATGAAAGCCAGAGAGTCGAAGTGACTGGGGGTGGCATTACCTGGTGAGTGGAGACCTGGAGTATGCTAAGCAGCGAAGGACCTGTCTTTCCAGAGGTTGAAGCGGAGGATGTGGACAGCCCAGAAAGTTCCAGCTTGCCGCTCAACTGGCTCCCCCAGCAGGACCAGCCCTTGGACATGACTGAAGAGGAGCGAGATGGGGCCCTCGGAAGCCCTGAGGTTGAGGACGCTGGAGAGAGCTCCCCAAAGATGGGCTATGAGGCTGGTGTCAGCTTGGAGGGCAATGGGAATGCCAGCCCTGTGGCCCTGGGGCAGGGACAGGCCAGAGGCTGGGTGGCCTCCGGTAAACAAGCCAGTGGAGACAAAACTTCAGAACATTCTGAGGTCAACCCGTTCGTTGAACTCAGCCCAGCAAGGTCCTGGAGCAGTGGGACTGTGAGCCTCGACCACCCTAGTGACAGCCTCGACTCCACCTGGGAGGGAGAGACCGACGTCCCCCAGCCCACTGCCCTGGCAGAAACCGTGCCACAGAGTGCCAGCCACCACCTCCTAAACCCAGACGACAGAACTGCAGGCTGCGTTGCTTGGGCAACCCCCACGGAATTCCAGGACCCTTCAACACCCCCAGCCCAGAACCCCCAGTGTCCCACTGATAGATGGAGGAACGGAACTGCCAGTCTGTCCTGCCCTCAGCCCGAGGACCAAACCTGGAAGCAGATGAGGACATCACCTAAGCCGCTCCCTTCCCGATTCACTGGCTCCATCAGCCCCTTGAATCCTCGGTCTAGGCCAGCCCGGCAGGGCAGGCCACCGCCCACGCAGGGAGCCACTCTGGCTGGCCACTCCTCTTCTGATGCCTCCAAGTATGGCCGGGGGCGGCTGAACTACCCACTTCCTGATTTCTCCAAGGTGGGGCCCCGGGTGAGGTTCCCCAAGGATGAAAGCTACCGTCCCCCCAAGTCCCGGAGCCATAACAGGCAGCTTCAGGGCCCTGCCAGGCCCCTCATCTTCAAGTCACCGGCCGAGATTGTGCAGGAGGTGCTGTTGAGCAGCGGAGAAGCGTCCCTGCAGAAGGACCTGCCTCCTGCCCGCCCTGTCACCAGGGTACCCCAAGAGTTTCAGACACCTGAACAAGCCACGGAGCTGGTCCATCAGCTCCAGGTAAGCGGGACTTGTGTCTGCGGGTCTGTCACCAAGGCACCCGTTGGCCTGGGATGGAGGTCGGTTGAAGGGGGGAGGCCTTGGGGCTGGACTGGGAGCCTCCTGCTGGTGGAAGGGGGAGGTGCCGGAGCCATGAGACAGACCCAGGCCCGCTGCTCAAAACAGCAGTGATCGTACTCGTGTTTCAGGGATGATCTGTTTGTTTTCAACTTTTGCTATGGAAAAATTCAAACATATGCAAGAGAGAAAATAGTACAGTGAACCCCCATGCACCCACCACCCAGCACCACGGTCAGCAGCTCCTGACGGTGTTCCTTGTCTACGGCCCCCACGTCCCCCGCTCGCTTCCACTGGGTTATTTTGAAACAAGATTTCAGGCATCCAATCATGTTGCCAAAAATACTTTAGTTTGTATATGTTTAATGATAAAGACCTTATTCGAAACACAACCACGATGCCATTATCATACCTCAATGTTAATGCCAGTGCTTAATATCATCAAATGCCGAGCCAGCGTTCAGACCCTCCGTGTCTCATAAATGGCTTGCTCACTTGGGTTTGTTTGAATCGGAATCCGAGCACGGCCCCTGCGCTACGTGCGGCCAGCGTGCCTTGCAAGTCTCTGCTCCCTTTTTGTTTTTATTTTCGTTTTGTTTGCATTTCTTTTTTCAAATCTCTTCTACTCTGTCTTTTCTGTCTTTTACTTCTTCCTTACACTTAGTTGTTGAGAAAGTCCGTCTGCCCTGTACAGTTGCCCAGGTTCTGGACTTGGCCGACGTGCGCTGTGGTGTCTCTTCACGCGTCCCGTCGCCCTCTCTTTGTCCTGGATGTTGGTAGGTTTAGGGGCTTTTTCGGATTGGAAGCGTCTGTTTATGGACTGTTTCCTCTCTAGACTGTGAGCTCCGTGGGGCCGTGGGGTTTGGCCAGAGCACGTCATGGGTGGCCTGTGTGCTGCCTTCAGGGCACACATTTGTGATGTTCGCAGCCCCCCCCACTGTGGTCATTGCCTTGACCCTGTCTTTCCTTCACTTGGGGTGACAAAATGGTAGACTGTTCTACTACTGTCGCTCCTGCCGCATGAATGGCTGGAGATCTAAGAAGTAAAAATTTCCCTCCTCAGCTGTTTGATGACCAAGTTCTCGTCTGTACGGGAAAGACGAGAAAGGTGCTCAGTTCTGTCCTCGTTTCAGAACAATGAGTCAGCTCCCTCCCATCCTTCAAAGGTGACCAGTGACACATGCTTTTGCTTTTTCTCTGTAATGACTTCTTTTACTGAAGCTCTTTGGGTGTGTTTAAGGCAAGTGACTCTGAGTAGGTGGAACTGTGATTTTCGAGTCTTCTAGAAGACGGACATGGGTCTCACCCCGCAGAGCCAGCAGATGGGCAGGGGGTTTGGACGAATAAAGTGGTGGCCGCCCTCTGGGATGGGGCTATGCATCAGAGTAAACCAGCCAGAGGCCCACATTCCAGACTCGTCGTCGGGGGGAAGATGACTTGTCCTGCTGCCTCTGACGCTCGAGAATTTGGGTGTGAGGGTCTGCATCGCATGAGAGTCTGGAGATTGCTCTGCTCAGCTCCCACCACCAAACGCTTATTCTCTGGGGAAGCCAGAAGCCCCCATGGTGGGGGTGTTGCCTGCCAGGGTCTCACAGCAAGGGGGGCTGTGTTGTGTGCCTGGCGTGTGATGGCATTGCTCTCCCTTTCCTGCAGGAAGACTACCACAAGCTCCTCACCAAGTACGCAGAAGCCGAGAACACCATCGACCAGCTGCGCCTTGGGGCCAAGGTACCAGGCTGGGGTGGGCTGGAGGCGTGGGACTGGGTGCCCCCGGGAGATGACACTTTCCCTTAGTCTTAGAGAACAGCTTCTGCCTCCTGCATCTGTCGAGGCCCTGGAGATGGTGGAAAACCAGCCCTCATTCTTCCCCAAGGTCCCTCTGTGACCCTGTCCCTCTGAGACAGCAATCTCGCCCTCCCTGGGCTGTCTCCTTTACCGCTGATGACCTTTGATATCCTCGAATGCTGGGATCCTGAGTGCCCAGGAATTTCCCCAGAAGTTCTCTGCTTCTAGCTGGGCTCTGGAGTAAGACCCCCTGGGTTCAACTCCTGATCTAATCACCAACCAGCTGTGTCACCTTAAAGACGTTACTCAGGCTCTCTGAGCCTCCTGGGAGTGGCACCGAACTTCCCCTCAGCCCTGGTGCTTGTTTTCTGGCCTGATTCTTCCCGGATCACACCTCCCCCACTGTCTGGCCCACAGCCTCTCCCCTCGCCTGAATACCAGCGCGAGGCAGGGGGAGCATGAAGGGTGCACTCCCCGCCCCAGGGAGCCCCTGCCGTGCTGGCCAGCCCCCACCCCGTCTTGGGAGGAGGCTGCGAATTCTGCACTCGGGACCTTCCTCTTTTCTGGGGTGAGGGAGGAAGTGGGCCTGCGGTGGCCCCTCATGGCTTCCTGCTTCTCCCAGCCCCCCTCTTGCCCCATCAGGCTGCAGTGGAGGAGGGGCGGGAACTGAGGCGCAGAGATGCAGACACCCCACCCCGCCTGTACCCCCTTAATGCTCCAGGAGGCCTCCCCCACCACAGCTGCTGCTCTCAGCTCTAGAGGTGCTTCCGGGGCGGGTGGGTGGAGGCAGCCATGGTGAGAAACGGAAGGGGCCCTGTTCTAGAACCAGGAATCCTCCTGTGTCCCCACACCTGTTCCCCAGCACAGGTAGAGCCCGCTCCCCTGGCCTCACTGGGCACATCTGTAAAAGGGGGCTGATCAGCCGTCCCTCTTGGATGCTAGCGAGGCACTTTCCAACTCTCCCAACTGCTGAGCCAGATTCGAGGACGCAAGGGACAGGGAGTCGGGGAGGGACAGAGAGGCCTGGTGGGTCGCCCTCTCTGCGGAAGCCACATTCTCATGGCCACAGACTTCTAGAAGGTCCGAGGAGAAAGGAACTGGCCATCAGGCCCAAACCCTTCAGCTTCCCCATTTAGTCTGGGAAGCCGGGGCCTAGTTGGGGTAGAGGCTGCCAAAGGTCACAGGGTGCGCAGGGGTGGAGGCCGGGAGGTCCTGGCCCTGCCTCCTGCCCTGCCCTCCTCCTGCGCACATTACAGGTGCCAGTCGGTGTGTGGGAAGCACTTACCTGGCACTTGGCAGGCCCTTCGTGAGAGTTAGGGAATATTAGTATTACAAGGTGTTTACTGAGTGCCTGTCATATGCCAGGCACAGTGACAGCCACGGGCAGGGAGGACACGTGGGAGGGCAGCTGTGGCGCCTCCTCTCGTGGTGCCTCCCTGACCCAGCAGGACTCAGGGCCCTCACCCTTGTGCGGGCACCCTGGCCTGGCCGGCAGCCCAGACCGCTGAAGTGTGTGTGAGTGTGTGTGTGTGTGTGTGTGTGTGCGTGCGTGTGTGTGTGTGTGTGTGTGTGTGCGTGTGTGTGTGTGCGCGTCCCAGGAGGGAAGGTGGGGCGGTTCGGGACAGTTCGCTCCCACTTTCTGGAAAGAGGACTGCTCGGCCTGAGGGCTCTCCTCACAGGAAGGGTAAGCCCAGTTCAGCTGGACTCTGCCCTCGCCCCTCAATCTCACGGCTGCCCTGGGGAGCAGTATAGGGCAGTCTTGCCGTCCCAGCGTGCAGAGGAGGACACAAGCCCCACAGCCAGGAGGGGACTCGCCCGGGTCCCACGGGGCCTGAGGGGAGTGGGGATTGCAGCGGCTGGGCTTCCTTACTCTGTCCAGGGCTCTGTGCTCTCTAACCCCGAGGCTTAGGAGACCCCAGGACAGCACCCCGCTCAGAGCACGCGTCAGGGAGCCGGTTCACAGAGGCGTCCCTGCCCTGCAGCCGAGCAGCGGACGTGACCTCCAGGAGTTCTGAGCCCCTGCACTCTGCTCAGAGCCCACAGGGGAGGGCCGGACCCACCCAGGAGGGGCCAGGCTGGGGATGTGGTCCTGGACACCCAGGCCAGGGCAGCAATGGCTGGGGACCCACAGAAGGGGACTGACACCCGCTGGGCAGCAAAAGGTGCCAGCCCCCAGGCCGAGGGTCATCTCGTTTGAGCCTCCCCACACGCAGAAACCAAGGCTCAGCCAGTTTCCAACGTCGTTGCTTCACATCCCGCAGCTGGTGCAAGAGGCAGAGTTGGGACTTAAACCCACGTCTGCCTGATTCCAGAGCAGGCGTTCTTTCCCCTCGCCTGGGGCATCTGCCTGACTCCAAGCAGGTACCGCTGTCCACTTCTGGCTCAGGCCCTGGCCCTGGGAGAGTGGGAGAGGCGTAGGGACGAGGCAGATTGATGGTGGTTTTAGTCATAAAATGGTAATAAGCTGTCCTAAGTATTAATAATTTGCCATTGGGGAAGCTGAGGCACAGAGAAGGTAAGTAACTTGCCCAAGATCGCTCAGCACGTAGGTGCCAGAACAGGGGTTTGAACCCAGCGACCTGTCTCCGAAGCCCACTGTTTACACCACACTCTCTAGCAGGAATAGGCTAAATAGCTGTAGAATCTGCAGTGAGGGGGGTTGACTGGGGAGTCCCAAGGCCTGGCCTGGGACCACCAGTGGATCTGGGGGCAGGGAGCCAGTACTGGCCAGGAGTCATTGGTGGGCTCTGTCCTGTGCACTGGCCTCTGGCCAGAGTTTATGATGATCTCACTGCATTTGCTGCCATGTTGGCACCTCCCCTGTCCCCTCCCCCCCATGTCAGCTGCAGGGACATCTGGAAGAGCTGAGGTGACCAGAAATTACCCCAGAAAGAATTGGGGGATCACATAAAGCCACCTTTTTCGGTGTGTTCTGATGGCCACTGGCTGATCCAGAAGCCCCAGGTGGAGTTGGGGGGGGCGGTCCCTGTGCCCAGAGGAGGGGGCGCACAGTCCTGCTCTCTCCACCCTCCCCTCCTGCCCCATTCACAAAGCCCATTAGCATTTTAAAGGCTGTGAGAAATCCATCTGTGCAGAGAATATTCATTTGTTTAACCCGATCTTTCCCAAACTGCCGGTCCGCCCCTTACAGAATCCTGACTGACGCTTCACAGAATGCCAGGAGGGGCTGATGCAGCCTCGGGGAGCACCGAGGGACACCCTGGCTTAGAAGCGGTGCCCTAGCTTTCCGGGATGGGTCTGCTGTGTCCAAGGAGATAAGTCCTGGGAGGGACAGGCCTGAGCAGCCAGCAGGTGCCACACGCCCACCCCCACTCGCCACTTCTCGTGTCTTGGTGGGCATCTACACAGGCCTGTGGCTTCTCTGCTTCCAGCCCGTCCTCGCTCCCCCAAACAAAGGGCCCACCTGGCTCAGAGCTGCTGTTCCCTGCGCTCCCCAGGCAGGAAACGTGTCAGAGGGCTGGGCCTCCCCTGGGATTGGGGTCACCTCAGGAGAGGGTGCTGATGGCAGGCCCCCACAGGCGGCTCTGAGCAGATGGCAGAGGGGATTATGAAAATCCAGCTTTGTTTTCATCTAGGGAGGCTGGGCCTGAGAGAGGGGGAGGCAGCCGGGCCAAGCCACACCTGGAGTAGATTTCTCGGCCGCAGCCAGGACCTGGAGAGCAGCTTATGCAGGGCGCCCCTCCACCAGGCCCACCCCACACAGCCCACTCCCGCCCTTGGGGCAGCAGCGGGCAGTTTAAGAATAGCCCACCTGACATCACGACGAGCAAGAGCCACGGAGGTGGAGTGCAGCTTTTCCACGGACTGCCTCCATGGTGGCTGCGTGATGACGGTGGGGGTGAGGATGGTGACGAATGTAAGGGTGGTGGCTGCTATTTCCTGAGCACTTACTTTGTGCACAGAGAGGTTAGTTAAGTCAGCTAGGACTCAGAGGTGTGCAGTGGTGGAGCGTGAACATGAACCTGGGCTCTGACCCCCGAGCCCACACGCTAAGCCAGAGTTGGCAAACTTTCTCTGTAAAGGGCCGGATCGTGCATATTTCAGCTTTGTGGACCAGTCTCTGTTGCAACTGCTCAGCTCTGCTGCTGGAGTGTGACAGCAGCTACAGATAATACGTAAACAAACAGGCATGGCCGTGTCCAGTAAAACCCTATTTACAAAAACAGACCCTGGTTCTCCAAACTGCTCTAAAGCGCTGTATGGCACGTGGCTTCCCTCTATTTTTGAGCTTCAAAACATCTTCCTTGGTCATCAGCCTGACTCCAGGCTTCTGTCTTATTAAGGCCGTTTGCCTTATTAAATCCACCCTCAAATGATGGAGCTCTGCTACCAATACAGATCCATTTGCTCACGTGACGGTTCACTCATTCATTCAAACAGCCATTAGTTGCCATCGTTATCGATATAATAATAGTTGTTATTAGAAATATTTATATTTGTTATTAAGAAATAATTATGTCCTATATTATACAGTGTATTGATGATAATATTATAATTATAACAAGCATTATTAATAAAAATTATTGTCAGCAGTGGAAAACCATCGGCTTTGAGGTTATGTAGAGCAGTGTCGTAATCCTGGTGCAAGGACTTATCAGCCGGAGATTTTGAGCAAATGACTTAACCTCTCTGAGTCTCCGACGGGGATGATGGGCCTGCCCCGCTGTCAGGGAAGCTGAAAGAGCATGTGAGCCCTTCAGCCAGTGTTTGGCCCCTCCAGGCTCCACTGGCAGGTCGTGTTTATTACTCCGGGGTGTGTCTGCTGAGCCCCTAAATGAAGCAGCGAATGAAGCCGAGGCCTTCAGGTAGTTGGCCCCACCTGAAGCCCCGCCTTCAGGTGCCTTCCTCTTCCACAGGTGCACCTGTACTCGGACCCACCCCGGCCCAGCCACAGCATCCACGTGGGAACGGTGCCCCAGGGGACCAAGGTCTCGTCCTTCACCATCCCACAGCCCCGCTCAGCGCAGCGGTGGCCGGGCCCCGCCGAGGACCCCCAGGCCTCTGAGGCCTCAGGTGAGTTGGGAGAGGAGTGTGCCTAGGGGGGGCTGCTTCTGCCTGTGATCCTGCTTTTGGGGGGAACTTGGTATGTCTGGGGATGGCACCGCCTTCAGGCCAGGGGAGGGAGGGAGGCAAGGCCCCACTCCAGGCCCTTTGACTGGAAATGTCCAACAAATGTGGAAAGTGTCCAGTGGGGGAAGCCCTGGCTCTGTCACTTGGCATGTCGGTGATCTTTGGTGAGTTGCGTAACAGAGAACATTGTCCTTGGGGAGGCCATATTGGGGCCAGGCCCTATACTAAGCCTTCACACGTGCGATCTCGGTTCATCCCCGCATCCACCTGGTGAGGTACGCACTGTTGTTACCCAGTGACAGTTGAGGAGACCAAGGCTCAGAGAGGTGAGGACATGCCAAAGGTCACACAGCTACAAAGGGCACAGGGGAAGGGCCGGGCCTTGAACCCACATCTTCCTGAGTTAGAGCACACACTAGTGGCCAGGAACCCCGAGGCCTGGCGTGGCTCTACTCCTTCCAGCTGTGTGATCCGGGGCAGAACCGGACCGCCTTCTCCCCTGTAAATGGCGGGCGGCACTCTGCCCAGCCCACTTCCTCTGCCAGGGCGAGGACGGCACACGAGATGGCTGTGCTGTACCTCGATGACGGAGGCGGTGATGTTGGGGTTCAGCCTGTCCTTTGGCCCTTGGAAGGGCTGTTCTTGGCCCAGGTTTCAGCGGTCGTGTATTCCAGGGTGGCCAGCGGCTCGAGGAGACCTGAGCCCCTCCTCGCCCACCTGCATGCCCACCCCAGGGTGGCTCTCAGAGAACCAAGGCAATGCCGAGGACCAGCCCTCAGCGGAACAGGCCCAGCTGCTGGCCTCTGAGGCCAGCCGGTTCCTGGCCAAGGTGAGCGGAATCCCAGCTTTGCTCCGAGACACTTAACCCGCCTGGAGAGAGCAGAGCCTCTGCCTGCTTGGGCGGGCGGCTCTCTGGGAGACTCACTTGTCATTCCCAGGCCTCTGTACCAAGTCAACTCGGCTGTCTCGAAAACAGGAGCCTCTCCCTGATTTTAGAGGCCTCACGCTCCAGCCTCCTCCTTGTCATCCAGTACCAGGTTTAACGCCCCCTTTCGGCATCACATCAAAACCCCTTCAGTTGGTCTCCTGGTGGGCTTACAGGAGACGCTCAGCTCTTTCAGGATTCTGGAAGGGTAACAGACCCTCCACTCTACCTCCAGGATAAATCGCCCCACTTTCTTAGTCTGTTTTATTAGAGAAATCAGTTCTCAGTTACCTCTCAAAGGGCCTTTATGTTTTCATCAAACAGTCCCAGTAACCATGAATTGTTTGCAGGTCTATTTGTAACTACACATTTGGCTTTATTCCAAAAGTGCTTTAAAGCAGCTTATGAAAATACATACATTTTAACCGCATTCTGAAAACGGAAGTGAGGAAACTGAAGCAGAGGGGAAGTAAGGGTAGAAAAAAATAAATTAACTTGGGGTGAAGTAAGTAAACAAAATGTGCTGTTGCACCCTGAGTACTTTACCGGGTCACACGTTTAGCTTTGAGCTTCCTAGTTGCTGATGTGAAAAGGGAAATGCGATAGTTGCATGTACCACCACGTCCATAAAACAAATTCCTTCAGAGAAACACCACCATTCTTTTCTTTTCCTTAACAGCTTTATTAAAACATAATTCATATATCATACAGTCCACTCATTTAAAGTATACGCTTGACTGGTTTTTGGTATATTCACAGTTCATGCAACCATCACCACAATCAGGCTTTAGAACGTTTTCATCGCCCAGTAAGAAACCCCATCTCTATTAAGCAATCACTCCCCATTTCCTCCTCCCCCAGCCTTAGGCAGCTGTTCAGCTGCTCTCTGTCTCTGTGGGCTTGCCTTTCCTGGGCATTTCATAAAAATAGATTCATACAGTATTTGCCCTTTTCTGTCTGACTTCTTTCACTTACCGTGGTGTTTCCAAGAACTCATGCATGTTGGAGTAGCATGCACAAGTACTTTATTCCTTTTTATCTCCACCATCTTGGTCCTGTAACTGGAGAGACATTTTCTTCTTTGTCCATAAAATAAAGCCAAGTCAAGTCATCACACGCAGCAGGAGCTGGGGTACCAGCTGAGCCCTAATGATGCAGAGCTGGGCCATCCAATATGGGAGCCCCTGGCCACAGGTGGCCATCGAGTACTTGACGTGGGCCATTCCAAACTGAAACGTCCTGTGACTGTAAAACACATACCAGATTTCAAAGACTCAGTGTGAAAAGAGTATAATATCTCTCCCTAATAATTTTTTATATTATTACATGTTGAAATGATATTTGATATTAAATAAAATATATTGTTAAAATTGATTTCACTTGTTTCTTTTTACACTTTTCACGTGGCTACCAGAGAATTGTAAATTACATGTATAGTTCATACTACGTTTCTGTTTTATGTATTATAATTATATAAATTTCTATATTATATTTCGACACTGATCTAGAGCTTTTCTAAAAAATGAACCCCAAATCATCCCTGTTTTTTCCCTAATTAAAACATTTTTTTGAAAAGGTAATAGATGCAGATGGTAAAGACCGCCACGTCGTGCAAAGGGGCATATTCAGCGAAAAATAAGTCTTTCTCTCCCACCCACGCAAAAATGTTCAATGCACACACGTGCATTTATAGAAATGGTTGCATAAGTGTGTAAACTGTACTGTACCTTGACTTTTTTACTATCCTACATTTGGATATGTATTTTTGGGTAGACAGTGAATTCACATTGTTCAAAGGATCCAAAGAACATACAGTAAGAAATCTCCCTCCCATTCCTGTCCACCAGCCGCTCAGTTCTCCTCCCCCAACGCAATTAATGTTTTAGTTTCTTGAATCCTTCTAGAGACAATTTATCATATATAAACATATATTTCCCTTTTTTATTCCCCATATATTTTATGCAGATGGTAGCATAATAAACATTGCTCTGTACCTTGATTTGACACTGAAAAATAGTTCTGAGAGGCATTTATACCTCAGAGCATACACGTGTGCCTTCCTCCTGTTGCTGACTGCGTACTATTCCATGGCTAGGCATTTAGGCTATTTCCGGTTGCCCCTGCCCTCCGTCCACGCTGCAGTAAATATCCTGGCTCGTAAAGGTCTTCACGCACACGAGTGAGTGTGTTTCGTTGTCGATAAATTCCTGCAGGTTCCACCTTGATTTTTCCCAAGGCTGCCATGGGTGAGGCCGTGGGTAGAGTGTGTTTCCAGCACCCACCTCTCCGTGCTTGGTGGAAACCCTGCGTCCTGCAGCCAGACCCAGCTCCTCTTACACAGTGTGAATGTGGCTGAGTGTGGGAGTCTGGAGGACTCAATTAATAGAGCCCATTTCCTTCCCATCCCCATGTCCAGGTGGAGTCCTTCAAAAGGCTGTTGCGGGCAGGACGGCTCACGGCCCGGGACCAACTCAAGGTACCATCCAATTCAGGACATGCCCATGAGCTGCGAGACAGACCAGAGAATCCCAGACACAGTGTCTCCTTTTAGAGCAGACAGCTGTGGCTTAGCTTCCCATGATAATAGCTGTTATTCACAACAGTTACCACTTATTAAGCAATCATGGTGGTGTGCCGGGCACTGTATTAAACCCTTAGGATACGTTATTTTATTTTATCATCATCAAAACCCAGTGAGGCAGTTCCAGTATCACCCCTATTTAACCAGGATGGAGCCAAAGCCCAGAAAGGGGACTCGAAGGCCACCCAGCTAGTGGGCAGCTGAGCCTGGAGCCAGGTCTGTCTGTCTCCCAAGTCCAGGGGCATCGTCACTGTCCTGCACTCTTTCTCACCCACCGTCCTGCCTCTCAGCAGCCAGGAAAGGGCCTTTGCTTTTTGTAAATCTCCTTTTTTTTTTAATTATAAAAGTAGTTGTCAAAAGTTTGGATACTAGGGTAAAAAAGGGTGAAGAGACCCTCAATAGAACTCTTATTGTCTTATTTCCTTTTGGACTTTGGAGTTTTAGGCAACTCAAGTCAAGTTGTATATACCATTTAGATTCCTGCTGTGTCAGCCAGGGGCCCAGTAAGCAGCAGGTGAACTCTCAAGGCTGGAGTGTCGGGGTCAAAGGAGGGGACGGTCAGCTCAGGTGTGGCAGCAGCGGAGGTGCAATAAGGCTGCATCCCTAGGGAGCAGCAACCGCAGGGAGCTGTTCCTACCCCCAGCTCCAGCTCCCTCCCACTGGGCAGCCAGCAGGCAGGGAGCCCACCGAGCTTGGAGCACAGAGCAGCGTGGAGCTGAGGACTGGTCTGCAGGGGCAAAGGCAGCAGCCTAGTTTATATAAACTTGTTTATACAAGTTTATACAATCACATATTTTCCTATGTGATTAGAGACATGCCACATCTATTTTCCAATTACAAAATGTGTGACATGCACCATATTATATCATCAAGTGGATGATGAAGGACCGTGGAAATGAAAACCATCCTGTTTCCTCCTCTCTGTCCTAATTCTCCCATATTCAGGGAGACGGAGAGCAGTTGGAAGATCAGGCGTGACCAGGGGCTGGATTCTCGGTTGTCCTTGGCCTCCATCTATCCTCAGAGCTGAGTGGGTTGGAGATGACAGTAATACAGGGATGATGGTGCCACCCCCTGCAGTCTGGGCCGTGTCTTAACTGGGATCGTGTTTGCTGTGGGCACCAGCAGAAGTGCTAGGACCAGGAGCTCTGGGCCAGCAGACCTGGGTTCACATCTTGGCTCTACAACTCGCTCACTCTGTGACCTTCACTAACTTCAATAACCTCTCTGTGCCTCAGTTTCATCCTTCTTAAATGAAGACGATAGCTTACCCCTCTCATGGTTACGTTGAAGATTAAGTGAGTAAGTGTAAAGCGCTTTAGCACAGAGCCTCAGTGCTCCGCAAACGCTAGTCGTGACTCTCGATTGTGGGATGTGATGGTAGCACCATCGGTAGGATCTGGGGAAAGAGTGTCTGATTTTCTGAAGCCCGTAGTTTTGCACATCAAGAATGAGGACCCAGAGTCTCTCAAGTGCTAGGTCCTTATGGGGACACAGTGATAGTGTACTTGATGCTGTGAGTGTTGTGGTACATCAGGGTCCTTGCGAGTCTACCCAGGAAGGGCCGGTGCTTTCTGGTGCCAAGGCTCTAAGTTGTGCGTCTCCTGTGCCAGTCTGATGGCAGAGAGCTCGGCCGGGGCAGGCAGCCTCCAGAGGTTCCCAACCCCAGCCTCCATCTCCCATGAGTCCCATGGCCTCCTGTCTCCTGTAGAGACAGGGCCCGCAGGCACTGAGCACTCAGGTCTTCCTGGCCCGGTCTGGTTTCAGGGTTTCCAGCGGCTAAGGGCTGCCCACGCAGCCCTAGAGGAGCAGTACCTGAAGGCCTGCCGGGAGCAGCACCCTGCCCAGCAGCTCACCAGCTCCAAGGGGCCACCTGGGAAATTTGATCCCAGCAGGTACGTGCTGGGGAGGGAGACCCAGAAGGCCAGATGAGACAGACCCTTGGGTTCCCTCTGTCTCCAGGAGGGAGGCACTTTGTCTTCATAATTTGTACGCAAGGGAAACAGAGAAATCCTGTCCCAATTAGCAACACACCCAAATGGTGGAATACTTGAAAGCTGAGATTTATGTCCCTTTGGGTGCATTGCAGTGAGAAGGCACCTTGGAGATAAGAGCTGAAACCCCTTGTTGGACAATGGGGAAACTGGGGTCAGAGGGCCATGGGAGGTCCCACAGCCTGTGGATGGCAGAGGGGACTCAGGCTGAGGCCTCCTAATTCCCAGTGGAGCCTTCTTTCATCTTGTTTATTTTGAGTTCTTATCATCTAAATGGTGACATTAAGTGGACCATAGATGGGCATTCCCTGGGGCCTCTGCTCTGGCACACGACCTCCTGGGCCTCCCTGATGTGACTGCCGTCCTGGGCTCCTGGTGCTGATGTTTCTCTGTTCCAGGGAGCTGGAGGCAGATATATACCATCTGGGAATCTGTCTGGAAGAGCTGAAGGACCACATGGACCAGACCCAGCAAGAGCCTGAGCTGTCCTGGTCAGACCAAGCCCTGGACGGCACCCCAGCCACGCCCTTCACCCACCAGCCAGCACATCCGCCTGCTCCTTCAGAACAAGCCCCCACACCAGCCATCAAGACCCTCTGCCCTGAGGTACCTCTTTGCTCAACCATGTCGGGCTGTTCCTCCATGCATTCATTTCTTCATTAACTCATTTCTTCACTACATGGTGGGGATCCAGTGGGGTGGGGGGAGGTGGGGAAGACAGCCTCTACCCTCGTGGAGTTTTCTGCATAGTTGAGCTACTTACACAGTTATTTAATTATAATTTTGATCAGTGCTCTGAAAGAATTATGGGGTTCTGTGAGAATAGAATACCTGGGTAACATGATTACATTTGAGGGGGACGTCAATGAAACTTTCCCTGAAGCAGTAATGTTTAAATGAGATCTGAGGGTAAGTAGGAATTTCCAGAAGGAGAAATCCCATCCAGCAGGGAAAACAGCCTGTACAAAGGCCCTGTGGTCAGGGCATGGAAAGTGAGGGGGAATAATAGCCTGAGATGTGTCTGGAGAGGCAGCAGAGCCTCATGACAGAGGGGCTCACAGTCACAGTGTGAGTGTGACCTTAAACTCTGCTGGGTTTTTCAGCAGGGGGTGCTGTAAGAGGATTTGTGGGTAGATCAGTCTGAGGCTGGGGTGCTGGGCAGACAGAGAGGCATGCGAGGACTGGAGAGAGGGTCAGAAGGCACATTTGACTGGCCCGGGAGTGGCGTGAGAGGGAAGAGAGGCAAGGGCGACCTGCAGGCTCTGGCGTGTAGTACTGAGGGATGATGGGGTGAGGCCTGGGCAGGGGCCACGTGTGGAAGGGGCTTTGTGGCAGTCTCTGCAGCCCACACCACAACCCCTTGGGAGACAATCGCTACCTCCATTTTGCAGGTCAGCAAACTGAGTGTAGTGCAATCACACAGATGACAGCGGTGGGGTATCTATGTCTCCAAAGTCCTTGTCGCCTGTGCTGCAAAGATTTGTCATGGAGGACGGGAGCAGGAGTCTAGGGGGCCTGACACGTTAGGTGGCGTGGGAGCCGGAGGAGGGCAGGGCGCTGGGATGTTCATGACAGCCGAGGTCTTGCCAGCCCTGTGGTTGGGGAAATCCTCTCACACTGCGCTCTGCCCTAGGGGGCGGGAAAACTCTACCAGGCGCATCGCCTGCGAGAACAGGGGAAAACCTGAGCACATCATCTTGAGGGGCCCCGTGCTCTTGCAGTGAAGGCGTCTGGGGGCTGGGGTGGCCATGCTGGGATGGAGGGGGTCAGGAGAGGTGCTGCTGGCAGGGAATCTGGGTTCAAATCTCAGCTCTGCCCCTCACTGTGTGACTTGGGGCAAATCATTTGAGCCTCAGTTACCTATCTGTAAAATGGGTTGTCATGACCGTACCTACTGGTGGGATTGTTGTGAAGTGCTGTCTGTGTGGTGCCTGGCACGTAGGAGGTGCTGCATTCATGGCAGGCAGTATTGAAGGTCACATGGTCCAGTCTCAACATTTTGCATATGCATAAAAAGGTGATGGGGCTGGGTGCGGTGGCTCACACCTGTAATCCCAGCACTTTAGGAGGCTGAGTCAGGAGGAGCATTTGAGGCCAGGAGCTCGAGACCAGCGTAGGCAACATAGCAAGACCCCGGCTCTAAAAAAAAAATTTTTTTTTAATTATTGAGATGTGATGGTGTGTGCCTATAGTCCCAGCAACTTGGGAGGCTGAGACAGGAGGATCACTTGAGCTCAAGAGTTGGAGGCTGCAGTGAGCTATGATCGTGCCACTGTACTCCATCCAGCCTGGGTGACAGAGCAAGACCCTATCTCAAAAAAAAAAAAAAAGAGAAGTGGTGGGGTGAGGGAGCATAACCTATTTCTTACTCTTCAGCACCCAGCACAAGCCTGGCGTGAGGTTAGCACTTAGAAGTGGTGTTTAGGTATCTGCAGAATCTCTGTCCCTCCACCTTTCTGGCCCCAGCCTGCCGCTGCCGCTGCTGGCCCCTATCTGTTGCCCGTGGACGTGGAGGTGAGCTCTGGCAGCAGCGAGGTGGAGGGCGGCCCTCGGGACCTCCCAGCCCCACTCAGGCACAAGGAGCTGCAGATGGAGCAGGATTTCCATGGCCTCCTGGAGCGGTGAGTGCCCCCGAGACCTGACCGGGGTGTCTGGCCAGCAGCTGGATCCTGGCTGCCCCTGTCATGCCCCTCTTTGTGTTCTTTTGCAGGTACCTCAGCGTGAAGTCTCTCCCAGATGCCATGAGGATGGAGGAGGGGGAGGAGGAGGAGGAGGAGGAGGACAGCCATACCCTGGAAGCTGATGGACCAGCTCCAGCTCCAGGGAAAGCAGAGGCCACCAGGGTCCCCCCAAGGCAGCACCTGGCACAGGCTGAGAAAAGTCACAGCGCCCCGCTTGAGTAAGTCACAGAGCCTTCCCTACTGAGTGTCCCGGACCACCCTGAGACCACAGGATGCTCACTGTCAGAGTGGCCTAGACAGCACTTCGCAGCTAGGCATGGCTTGGCCACCCTGTCTCTCCGCAGTGTGATAGCCCAGGAGACGATCTGGGGCAGTGCGGGACATGATCTTCCGGAGGACACGTGTGGCATTAAATGACATTATTCTCCTTTTCTCAGTCTCTGACCTTCTGATAACACCTGAGAGAAAGTCTCAGTTAGTGCTATTATGTCTTTAACGCCTCTCTTGATCTTCCTTTGGGAAAGAGGGGAGAGAGAGAGAGAGAGAGAGAGAGAAACAGCACCACTGAGCGTGGGAGCAGGCCCCAGGCCGAGAACTTTCGCAGACAACAGGATCTGTTAGAATATAATAATACTGTTTTCAGGCTTCCCGTACTTATTTTCAAGTTAGTTTCTATTTGTAACCTGAAATACTCATCTGTTTATCATAGTGGCCTAAAGTCTTTTAAGTAGATGGAAGTTTGTGGAAACGGCTGAAATAGGGAGATGGTACACAAGCTGCCGGAGTCTGGGAACGCTGCTTTAGCTCACTCATTTTCCCAGAATTTCCTTTGTGGTGCATCGGGTGGGTTTTGTTGGCATCCCCATTTTATAGTTGAGAAAAGTGAGGTTCAGACAGAGGAAATGTCTTGCCCAAGGTCACACTGCTAGTAGGTGGCAGAACCAGGATGAGCACCCAGGGGTGTCTGACTCCAGAGCTTGTGCCCTGGGCTCCTTGGCTCCTATGGCGGGCCGAGCCCCAGGTCAGGACTGCCCGGCTCATGGCAGGGCTCAGGGATGTTCTCTTCCCCCACCAGGGAGGCCGTGGAGCAGATGGTGTCTGTGAAGCCACCAACCTTCCAGACATCCCTGGCCAGAGACAGGCACATGCTGGGCCCAGGTAAGGCTGAGACAGCCCCCCCAGGCCCTGACGTGCCAGCCCACCCTCTGGGCAGCAAGTCCGCAGCATCCCACCAGAGCAGTGTGACCAGCCTGGAGGGAAGCGGCATCTCCGAGCGCCTCCCACAGAAGTCTCTGCACCAAGCTGGCGGGCCCCACCTGGAGGTCAGTGTCCACTTTGGGGCGTGGGCCATTCCCGGGTCTCCGGAGCTTTCTGCCTCTAGGCCTTTGCTGGTGCTGTTCCTACTCAGAATGCCTGTTGCCCCTGTCCCTGCCAGCCACTCTCCTGCCAGCATGCAGGCCTACGCCAGTGCCACCCCAGCCCCGCCCCTCTGCCAGAGCTCTTGTGCCTCCTCTGAGAGCTTGTAGCCCATTGTCTGTATTCCTCAGAGCCAGCTCATCACAGCTGGGGTGCTGTTCTTGACTCTATGCCCTTTGTGCCATTAGAGTGGTGACTCTTAAACTGTTGCAGGGTCACAGACCACTGTGGAAATGTGACTTGTGCTATGGACCCTCTCATGGAATAATGCGTATATATACATGTGCACACACACACACGCACACGTACACACAGACTTCTGAGTCCTAGTGAGCCCGTGGTCAGGAATCTCTGCACTAGACCATGAACTCACGGAGGGCAAGTACCTGTGTCGTTCTGTTGTGTTCTTTGTGCGTGCATTAAACCCAGTGGGTAGGAGCTGTCCGTAGGTTTTGTTTTCCCAATGCATTGGGCCTGAGCATTTCTGCAGTCAAATAAGACCATGGTGTCCCAGGCCCAAGCCAGAGATGCTGGAAATATGGCTTTCTCCTTCTTTTGATAGTCCTTGGCTGCTACCGGGTCTCCCAAGGGCTGTGGCTGCTGCTCCCCAGGGAGGCAGGACTTGCTCAGAGTCCTCTCAGGGTATGAAGTCCCTGCTGTTAGCCAGATTCTTGTGCTGGGGCCTGAGGACCCTCACCCCTTGGGCCTGGCTGCTGGGACCTGGGCCAGCCTTTCCAGCCCAGGCCAGGATCTGGGAAGGGCTTCCCAGTGTGCTGGGGCACATTCCCCAGACTTACAGGGACACTGCTTCTTTCAGGAGCCCTGGATGGCATCTCCAGAGACAGACAGTGGTTTTGTGGGCTCAGAAACCAGCAGAGTGTCACCCGTTACCCAGACCCCAGAGCACCGGCTCTCCCACATCAGGTATCCGAGGACCCCACCGTTGTCCCGTCCGTGCCACAGACCTGGGATAGCATGGGATCAAAGTGCCTGTCACATCCCAACAATGGTCCCTCATTCCCATCTTATTGATAGAGGAAACAGGTTCAGAGAGGGGAAGTGACTTGCCAGGTCTCACAAGCCGATTAGCAAGAGACAGGGAAATTACTATTTGTTGAAATGAACGAGTGAATTGGCGGATGAATAAAAACTACAGGGAGGGTAGTGTAAGGTGAACAGGAGACAAGGACAGAGGGCACTCGGGGTGGCTGCGTGGAACCCAACGGGAAGGCAGAGGGTGGAGGAGGCGTGGGCGAAGAGTGACACCACGGAGCCTCCACGTAGACGGTGGCCTCCGGAGCCGGGTGCCGGCCCCTTGGGAGGCCCACATGGCAACGCAAAGTGCTTGCAAAGAAAGGATTAGAAATTCTATTTCTCTGTAGATATTCTAAAAAATAAATTGAGCTTTATTATTTTGCATAATAATTATTTGGCAAGTATATTGCTATGCAGTTTATTAAAAAAAAGTGGATGTGTCACGTGGGTGCACCCTGGGAAATAGTGTCCTGCCAGGCGCATGAAATCCCAGAGGCTGGGAGCTCCTGGGGTTGGGTTAGCGCGTGGAGGGCTCTGACGCGCAGCCTGAGGGCCTCTCCCTGTGTGTCCCTCCCTCCATGCCCCCCAGCGCTCCAAGAACATTAGCCCAGTCCTTCGCTGCAACTATACCCCCGGATGGAGCTTCCCACCCCAAGACCAGGGGTTCTCCGGTCCCCAGAAGAGCCGCTGAGCCCAGCGCACCCAGGAGCCAAGCCCAGAGGCACCTGTCCAGCCCGAGCAGGCCTCTCCAGCAGGGGGCGCCCCGCTTCCGCCTGGAGCGGGCCTTGGTGGCCGAGATGGGTGAGTGGAAGAGTCCGGGTTGGCCAGAGCCCTGGGGGTGGCCGGACCGCATGGATTGAAAAATGAAACACACAGAAAAACTTGCATGACCCTTTAAGATATGAAATATTATACAGGCTCACTGCAGGAAAATTTGAAATTACAGATAAGGTAGACAAAAGGGAAAAAAAGAAAAATAATATGCTAAAAACCGTCAGTGCTAACATTTTGGCGTAGACCCTGTGGGCTGTTTTCTATGCTGATACAGATGTGTGTTTGTTTTCATATACAGTCGTGCACCACGTAGCGTTTTGGTCAACGACAGACCACATTTACAACAGTGGTCCCATAAGATTTTAACGGAGCTCAAAAATCCTATTGGTAGTGATGTTGTAGCCATTGTAGCACCAGGCATCACTCACATGTTTGCGGTGACGCTGGTGTAAACAAACCCACCGCGCTGCCAGTGTATAAAAGCACAGTATAGCACGTACAATTATGTATAATACATAATACCTGATAATTACGATAGTTGACTGTGTTTCTGGTTTTTGTATTTACTATACTATCCTTTTTATTGCTATGTTAGAATGTACTCCTTCTACTTATAAATTAAAAAGTGAACTGTAAAACAGCCTCAGGCAGGTCCTTCAGGAGGTATTCCAGAAGGAGGCACTGTTGTTATAGCAGATGACAGCTCTGTGTGTGTTGCTGCCCCTAAAAACCTCCTGGTAGGACAAGGGGTGGAGATGGAAGACAGTGATATTGATGATCCTGACCCTGCGTAGGTCTAGGCTAATATGTGTGCGTGTGTGTGTGTGTGTCTTAGTTTTTAACAAAAAGTTTAAAAAAAAAAGTTTAAAAATAGAAAAAAGCTTATAAAATAAGGATAGAAAGAAAAAATATTTTTGTACAGTTATATAATAGGTTTGTGTTTTAAGATGTTATTGCAAAAGAGTAAAAAAGTTAAAAAATTGAAATGTTTTTGAAGTAAAAAAGTTACTGTAAGTTAAGCTTAATTGATTATTGAAGAAAGAAAAATTTTTTAAATGGAGTCTAGCCTGTGTATACAGTGGTGTACAGTGACATCTAGGCCTTCACATTCACTCGCCACTCATGCACTGACTCACCCAGAGCAACTTCCGGTCCTGCGGGCTCCATTCATCGTAAGTGCCCTATACAGGCGTACCATTTTTTATCTTTTATGCCATATTTTTACTGTCCCCTTTCTGTATTTCAGTATGTTTGGATACACAAATATTTACTATCCTATTGCAGTTGCCTACAGTGTTCAGCACGGTAACATGCTGTACAGGTTTGCAGCCCAGGAGCGATAGGCTACACCATCTAGGTGTGTAGTGGGCCACACACCTGGGTTTGTGTGGGCACACTCTGTGATGTTCGCACGACGGCAAGATTGCCTACGGACGCATCTGTCAATGTGTTCCTGATGCTAAGTGATGCATGACCGCACTTAAAACAGGAATAAGATCATGTTTTATGTGGATGTTTGGTGACCTCCTTTTCTTCACTAAACATTGTATCATGAACGCTTTTCTGTATCTGTGCAACTGTATGTGAGTCAGTGTTTTACCTTTAAAAAATGCACGTGAACTTTTGATTGATGTAAAACTAACATATGGAAAAGAACTCAAATTGATGAATTTTCACAAAGTGAACACAGACCAGGACCCTCAATATGACATGAACCCCAGAACCCCACAACCCCACTCAAGCGCCTCCCAGTCACTGCCCCCTCCCCAGACAGAACCACTGTGCTGACCTCTAACATCTCAGATTAGCTTTGCCTCTTTTTAAGGTTCGTCGTTTAAAATTCTTTGTAATTAAACTTTTTATTTTGAGATAATTGTAGATTTTCACATGCAATTATAAGGTCTAATACCCAGACATCCCACGTGCCTTGACTCAGTTTCCCTCAGTAATAATATCTTGTGAAAGTATAGTACAGTGTCACAGCCAGATGTCAACACTGCTGCAGTCAAGGTGGAGAACACGGCCATCCCCAGGGCCCTCGTGTTGCCCGCGGGAGGCCCACCCACCTCCCTCCTGCTCCCCCTCCTGAGCCCGGCAACCTCTCGTCAGTTCTCCATTCCGACAGTTTTGTCATTTCAAGAATGTTATGTAAATGGAGTCATATCATACATAACCTTTCAGGATTAAGTTTTTCACTCAGCGTGATTCTCTGGAAATTAATCCAGATCATTCCACGTATCAATTGTTAGTTCCTTGGTATATTGCTAAGTGGCATTCCAAGGAGTTCATTATTTTTAATGCATGGGCCAGATTCGTGGTCTTTAACCTTTGCTCACCCGTCCCTTTGAGAGGTTAGTTAAAGGTTACTAATGCTGGCCCAGAAACATGCACCCATGTGCAGGCGTGACTGTAATTTCAGAGGGACGTGGAGGCCAGCCCCAGAACAGCATGGTGAGATGGTGACAGAGTCTGGGGGGTGGGGGGAGGCACGTGAAGGAGCAATGAACTCCTTGCAGGGAGGGTCCTGCCGACTTGGATGGGTTGGTGTAACGGTGGCCGGGGTTCTACTTAAAAGCAGCTGGCCAGGCCCAGCTCAGCCCCGCACACTTTCAGCAAAAACAAGATCTTCTTCTGGTTTTGAGATCGGTGGGTCCCTGGCCTCCCAGGAACTTCATCTGTGACCTTGACCTGGGTGCCATCTCTTCATTCCACCATCAATCCCCCTGCCCAAGTTTGAGCGTTGGGGTCCTCTTTGCCTAAACTCACTTTGGTCTCTCTCTACCTCCCTAGCTGTCCCTGGCTCGGAGTTCAAGGGGCGAAATCGGATTTCTGAACAGGTGCCCCCCGGCAGGACAATCAGCCCGCCCCCCACCCCGGTCCCAGCAGCTGCCCCTCTGCCCCGTGGACTGACAGAGACCACCCCCAGCGTCCTCCTCACCAGAGCAGGGCGAGAGTAAGTCACATCTGGGAAATTGAGCCCTTCGTACGGAGGAGAGCGTGACGCCCACAGTGGGTGGAGGCGGCGACCTGCAGGCTCACACAGCCACTGGCGGATGTCCTGGGCCCAGACAGACCCGGGTGCCCGGCCTCCCAGCTCAGGCCTGCTTCTGTGGGACCCCATTGACCTAGACTTTGAGGACACGTCTCCTTAAAGTGGGAAATGACCTAAAGGTTCACCTTTCTGGTGCTGAAACCTCTCGCCCATCTCACACCTGCCTTCCCAAACAAGTCTGCCCTTTCCCGGGATATGTTTTCTGCAGTTTGCTCATTTGTTATATGAACTAAGACGCTACCATGGTTTTTGGTTTTGTTATGTTTTGTTTTTTAATCCACGTGCAGTTTTTCTCCTAAGAAAATTGAACCCGTACTTGTTTGAACAGAGATGGGAAAATAGATGAGTCAGTCCTCCCACCTCTCCTTTTATAGGTGCTTTTGGCCAATAATCACTCACCCGCCTTTGCTGGACTGGGTGTCTGTCCCAGCATGCACTGGGGAGACTGCTCAGTAACCAATCTGAGGCTCCCTTGTCCTGTGCGGTCATGAGGCTGTCGTGTCACCTGTTGCAAAGTCGTGTCCATCTGCTGGTGTTTGGCCTCCTGGTCTGAGTTTGATTAGTCCACCTCTGCAGCCTCCCCTGACATCAGTGTAGGAATTAGAGCCTTATTTGTCTGTGGTATGCCAGGTCCTGGGAATATGATAGTGGAGAAGACACTGTCCTTGGCCTTGTGAGGCTGATGGACAAAAGGGACAGGCAGTTGCACCCCCAGCGTGATAAGTGCAGTGATGGCAGAGGTCCCAGGGACTGTGGGAGCACAGGGAACAGGGAACGGGCATCCAGCTTAATTAGAGGCTTCAGGGAGGGCTTCCTGGAGGAAGTGGTATGTCAGCTGAGATCAGAAGGAAGAGGGATGGAAGGGTATCTCCAGCAGAGGGAATGGCATGTGCAAAGGTTTAGCAGGGAGAGAGTGGCTGTCACTTTTAAGGAGCCAGACGTTCATTATGGCGGTGGGGTATTGAGCATTAAAGGCAGAGGGGTAGGTGGGTGACCTGGGGGAGATCTCACAGGGCCTTGAAGGCCGTGGTTAGAGGTTTGGACAGTGGCTCACCTCCAAGGAGACATTCACTGACTCTTCCTTGAGTGCATAAAGGCTCATCATGAGGACAGCGAGGGGCGTTTTAAGCAGGGGAGTGGCGGGGTCAGGTGTATGTTTTAGAAAGAGTTCTCTGGCCACTAGGAAGGTGAGAACGGAGGCCGAGAGACTGGCGAGAAGGCTGCCTCACCCAGGAGAGAGATGGTGGGGCCTGGGCTCTCGGGAGGATCCCTGGGGAGGAGGGGGAGGGATGACTTGAGAAGAGATATTTAGGCCCACGGGACTTGGTAGCTGATGGACTTCAGGGGGCGTTAAGGGAAGGAGAAGAGTCTAGAATGACACATATTTCTGGCTGGCCAGGCAGTTGGATCCTGGCGCCGTGTGTGGAGACGGGGAAGGACGTTTGCAGAGAAAGATGAACTTTAAGTGGCAGCCGGCACTTGGCAACTACGGAGTTAAGTCAGGAAGCCTGAGATCTTTCTAGAAACAACCTGGAGGGGAGTGACTCCCAGGCGGCTGACCCCAGTCCCGGGCCTAATACTCCTGATACAGGCCCCACAGCCAGGGATTGACTAGGGACAGGGGGCTCTCCCCTCCCGCAGCCACGCCCTCGCGGTTTGTCTTGGAAACCCCAACGACGTCTCCCTGGGGATTGCCAGGGGAACCCGCCGCCTTTGGACACATGTGGTGCTGGGGCAAAGCCAGAAAGAGGTTTCCACGCCGCTGGCACACTCTCCCGAGAGCTGTATTTGCTGGAGGTGGCACCAGGAGACACTCACCCACAAGTCTGGGGGCCAGCAGGCAAGCACTGACCCAGAGAGCCCCCACCCCGGAAACCAGCCCCGGAGTAGACGTAGAGCCCACCTCAGCCCGGAGGACAGCCATGCCCAGCATAGACTCTAACGCCGCTCCATGTGTAGGGGTCTTGGGGGGTGGGGGGCTCTGGGTGGGATTGTCTGCCGCGATGCCAGCAATGCCCACGGAACAAGCCATCAGAGATGCAGGGACTGATTGGAGAGAAATGCAGACAGGATTTACTCCCTAGATGCTCGTGGCTAGAGGTTGGCTGTGTTCGGGGGTTTTTCCAGGGTTTCGGCAGCCCTGCAGACAGCGCCCTGCGGCTCCCAGCCCCCTTGTGGTCAGCGGTCCCTGTTCGGTCTACGCTGGGAAGCACCGAGGTGTCTCCTTGTCCACTCCCCACATGTGGCACTTTGCTCTCGAAGCCTGGAGCCAGTTCTGTGGTGTTTCCTGAGCACCCACGAGGTGTAGGGCCTCACGGGTTCTGAGACGGGGAAGCTTCCTGCCTGCCTGCCAGGGGCTGCCTGTCTGGGCGGGAGACAGATGGGTGAGCTCCTGCCAGGTGTGCAGAGATCGGCTTGAGCAGCGGCAGGAAACTTCTCCGTGGAACCCAGGAGGGAGCTGCTGAGCACGGGCGGGAGGAGCCAGGCCTGGCCAGACAGCAAGGGCTGAAAGTCTGGGCCATTTAGCTTCAGCCGGTCCCCTCTTTATTCTGCATCCTCTCCTCTGTCTTGAGAATTTGTCACTGGTGTTTCCGAACAGCTACTCGGCCCCTGCATGTGAGGAAGGGCAAGCTTCAAAGAAAGGTTCTGTTTTGTTCACCAAATGCACAGGGACATGGACTCAGAAAGGTGTCAAGATGTAATACACAGGGAAGCTCCAGAATCATCTGACAGCAAAGTTGGACCCTGTACCTGCTGGGAAGGGACAAAGGCCACTGTATCCGGGCACACTCTGGCGGGGGCCGTAGCTCTGTTCATTGTGCATCTGCTCTCATTTCTGTCTCCACCCCAACCCCAGCCGGGCCATCCGTGAGCTGCAAGAGGAGGTGTCCCGGCTCCGTCTGCGGCTGGAGGACAGTCTGCACCGGCCACCCCAGGGCAGCCCGACGCACCCCGCATCTGCCTTTGACCGCCCTGCCAGGACCCGGGACCGGCCAGCAAATTCCTCAACTGCCTGGGGCTCCCACTGTGGCAGGTGAGTGACCCCTCCAAAGTCCCTCCTCTCTGCCCTGGAGGCAGCCACAGAAGACAGGCTTGGCTGGCCTCTGGCTCTCCTGGACGTGTGGATGAGGCATCGCCACATCCCTCTCTCACTCTTTCATTCACTCTTTTATTTATTCACACTATAGTGTTTGATGCATCAAGAATGTCAAAACCTGTGTGTTAATAATAAAGCACAATACAGTGACTATCCCTGAACCCACCCCCAGCTGAAGAGTAAGAACATTTCCAGGATGCCCACCCTCTCACCCATCCACTCGGTGGTCGTTTGTTCAGGAAGATGACTTACAAAATCAGCTACCTTCTGTTGAGTGTTTCTATGGGCAGGGTACTACTAGATTAAGGTTTTATGGACATTGTCTCATTTATCTTTCCAGTAACCCTCTGAGGCAATCCCTCTTGTGATCCCCATTTGACAGATGAGGAAACCGAGGGTCAGAGAGGCTCAGAGCCATTTTCTATGAGACGGATTCCAGAGTCTTTGGTTTTGACTTCTGTAATCTCTTCCTCCCATTGTGTTTGAAACATTTCTCCAGGTTTACCTTCTCAAAGATCATCTCTAAAACCTGCATAAAACCTCCCACGGTGACATTATCTCTCTTTCCTTTCGCTAGTAAATCCACAGAGAGATTGTCTGGTGAGCCCAGAGGCGAAGAACAGACTGTCTCCGCAGGAAGGCAGCGAGCCAGGTCCTCCTCAGTGCCTCGGGAGGTGCCCCGACTGTCCCTGAGTAAGTGACCACCTCCCAGCACCGATTTCTGGAGGCCACGGTCTGAGCACATTGGCTCAGTGGTCAGAGACCACAGCGACACAGTTGACGGAAACATGTAGGTTTCTGTGCGTCTGTTTCAGGCTATTTCGGTGCTCTGAAGCACGGTGCATTCCCAGGGTGCTGCGCACCTGCTCTGGGTGGGGTGTCTGGAAGGGCTTTGTATTAATACAATGTCATCTCGCTTAACCTCTGCTGCAAGGTGATCGTATTATTCACACTCTGCAGATAAGGACACTGTGAAGCTCAGAGAGCGCAAGGGACGTGCCTGCAGGGACATGGCTCTGGAGTCAGTGGCCGGGATTCAACCCCAGCTCTCCTCCGCTTGTCCTTGGCCAGGTCGTTTGCCTGCTTGAGCAGTTAAAGGGACAGCTCACCAGGCGGTGTGATCATAGTGTCCGCCTCGTGGGATTGCCGCGAAGGTGCATGACACAGGACACTCAGAGCGTCCAGGCTAGCACCGAGTGCGGGGTCAGGGCTCTGGAAACATCAGCTCTTGTGACTAAGGGGCAGATTGGGGAGTAAACTCCAGACAGCAGCCCCAGGGCCTGAACTCGTGATACGCTCACCCCTTGAGCTATGTGACCCCACCCCTGCCCCCTCTGATGCCCCGCTCTTTGCACCCCAGGTTCGGAATCTGAGCCGCCCTCCCCGCAGCTGTTCTCTGAGAAGAGCAGGACCAGCGAGGACAGTCTAAGGGCAGCTCAGGATGGAAAGAGAGGGGTGGGCGGCACCAGACGGCCAGACAGAGTCACCTTCCGGGGCCAGTACACAGGTAGGTCTCCAGGGAGGGAAGGCCAGGTGAGAGCCATCCCCAGGTGGTCTCCCCTGTTATTGGAAGGCTTTTCTGTTTACCAGCAAGCCGTTCAAATATTATCGTTTTGTATGCATCCCGTGGTATGAAAACCACTAGGGAGCATGGCCTCCATGAGTCTCGGTGTATTTGTTCATTCATTCATTCAGCAAACAGTTCCTGATGCCTCCCCCCTTGGCCAGGGTGCATGCTTGGTCCTGGGGAGCCCATTCAGCTGGTCGATCATAAAGGGGTTTATGTCACCTTCTCTTTGCCAGACCGGGGCATACAGGGCAGACACTGGATCACGTGTCGTTTACACCTGGCTTACCTGCAGGTTCTGATGCCCCAGAGGGCTCTGTGTCTCGTGAACTGGGCACCTGGCACAAAGTAGAGCTCGAGATGACACACAGGGGCCAGGCGTGGTGTCTCACGCCTGTAGTCCCAGCACTTTGGGAGGCTGAGTCTGGAGAATCATTCGAGGCCAGGAGTTCAAGACCAGCCTGGGAAACAGTGACACCCCCGTCTCTACAAAAAAATTAGAAAACTTAGCCAGGCTTGGTGGCATGCACCTGTAGTCTCACCTACTCAGGAGGCTGAGGCAGGAGGATATCTTGAGCCCAGGAGTTCGAGGCTGCAGTGAGCTATGATGTCACCACTGTACTCTAGCCTGGGTGACAGAGCGAGACCCTGTCTCTAAAAAAATAAAATAATTTAAAAACAATTTTTAGGAAGAGATGACATGTAGTATTTCAAGTGCTTAACATGAAAGCGATATATATGGATACGGTTCCCCCTTCATGAATCTGACGCCATAGCAGAGACGACAACAGCAAATGAATGATTATAGTCAGGGCGATGCGTCTCTCACTGATACCTGCTAAGGAGGGAGGGCCGCCAACCTCAGGTACCAGGGACGAGGCAGGACACCAGAAGCACACTAAGGAGTTAGAAACGAGAGCATCGGGAAGTCCAGGGACCCCAGTGCCACCTGCACAGTATGACGTGTGAGCCCCCACGACACAGACGGAACAGCACAGGAGGGGAGAAGATGAGCCCCTCCACGGTGGCTTCAGGCGACACCCTGAAGGTCTGATTTGAGACGTGGGGGTGGATACGGCAGGAGATGGGGGCTGGGTGAGAAGAACCAAAGAGGTCGCCCAGCCTGCTAGTGACACCGAGTGCTTACATCCGCCGGGCAGAGGGCAGAGCACCTCGCAGATGCGGCCCCGTTTGCTCCTCCCAAAGAGCCAACGAAACCGGCGCTGTGCTCATCGCCATTTTACAGCCACTCCGAGCCTGGGGAGAAAACGCCACGGACCCCACGCCCAGGCCCTTCGCATCCAAACCAGCAAGTCAGGGTCTGGGGCGTGGCATCACTCATCCTTCTTACCATGACTTTACTTACCATTTCTTCCTGGCCCGCTTTCCAATCCTGACTCGGCTTGGGTTTGTGGGTTGCTGCTGTGCGTCAGGAACGAGGATTTGAGATGAAACAGAGCAGGAGTCTGGCGAGAGCTTGTAATAGAGGGTTTTAAAATGTGTGTGGATGTACATGTGAATATGTATGTCACGTTTATGCATGTACATGTGCATGCACATACATGACGTGTGCGTGTGCACTCACATGTGCACACTTGAGAGAGAGACAGGGACCCTTAAAATCGTTTGGGGGAAGAGGAGAGAAACCATTGTTCCAGAATCCTCCCCAGTTCTGTGTCCATGCAGAGGGCCGATACTGACTGTCCTGGTTTCTTCCCCCAGGCCAGGAGTACCATGTGCTGTTCCCTAAGACTGTCCCAAAAGGCAATGGCACAGTCTCCTGTCCCCACTGCCAGCCCGTTAGGACCCGGGATGCAGGTAAGGGGCGGTGCCTGGAAAACTGGCCAGGGCATTCAAGGCTGCAGCTTCTTGCTGTCAGGGGAGTGTGTGGCTGGGCCAGACGCGGGCCTGGCCTGAGCTCAGCGGGGGGCTGTAGGCACACACAAGGGGACAGAGTTGTCCTGGGGGGCCTGCCGTCACACCCGTTGCTCCAGGCGCTGCTGCCTGAAGCCACCCTTCTTGATTTCAGAAGTTCCTGCAGGGTCATGACAGGTGGGCTCCTGGCCGCAGTGGTTGCATCTTACCTCCCCTCCCCCCTCCGTTCACTCCTCATCCCTCCCCTCAAACCCTGCAGGGAGGTGCGGTGGGGACGGCAGTGGCCTGAGAATCTAGGCACTGCATTCTAGTCCCAGTTCTGTCACTGACTTGCTGTGTGACCTTAGGACAGTTCCTTGACTTCTCTGAGCCTCAGGTTCCACATCCTTAATGAAAGCGTTGGAGGAGATGGCCTCTGAGGCGTTTTCAGGCAATGATGACTGACGATAACGAGCTGTCATTTAGTAAGCCCCTACTGTATAGAAGGCATCATGCTAAGGGCTTTACATGCATTAATCCTCACAATTCTATGAAGTAAGTACTACAGTACTGTTATGTGCATTCTACAGGTGAGGACACTGAGGCAGGACACTTGCCCAAGGGCACACAGCTTATAACTGGTAGAGATAGGATTTGAACCCAAGTCTTTGTGACTCCAGAGCCCCAGCTCTTTATCACTATGTTCCCCTGCCTTTGCTAGAGTTGGAGTCCCCACAGTCCTCTCCATTCATTCATTCATTCATTCATCCATGCACTCAGCACCTACCCACACTGGGCCCTAGGCCCTGTCCCCAAGGAACACTTGACAAAGCAGAGTGGTCACAGCCGGGATGGGGGAGCACGGTGGGGCTGGGGGTGCGTGACTCAGCCTGGGCGGGTGGGAGGGCTGAGCTGAGGCCTGAAAGAGAAGCAGACCAGCCCTGGAACTCACCCAGGCACGACACTGGGGATTTTCGTGGGAAGAGAGCATTGGTGTGCACCCTCTTCCTGCTCCCTTAGGCCTCTGCTGCCCCCCCTGGCTCCCGGAGGGCTGTTCTGGGCCACTCCCACGTGGAGAATGGTTCTGTCTCACTGGTGCGGAACGGGGGCTGCAGTCAGGAGAGCCCAGGCTAGAGGTCCAAGCACGGCCGCTCCCCAGCTCTGAGACCTTGGCAAGTCACTCACCCTCTTGGCGCCTTGGTCTCCCAGCTGTAAGATGGGGGAGTGAGGATAGCAGCTAGCTCGGTGGCTTGTTGGATAAGACAATGCAGACAGGCCCTCAGCAGAGGCCCAGCTCGTTGAACGCTTGCTCTCCCTGCCATGGTCATCGTCGATGTGGTCGTCACCCACACGGAGGCAGCTTGTGTCCTCTGCAGCAGATCCTGCAGAAAGCTCAGTACTTCAGAAGGCTGCAGGGGGCTCCAGGGCTAATGAGTTAGATGCAATCCTCTCCTGACATCTTTTC
Organism: Indri indri; assembly: GCA_004363605.1. NCBI lineage: Eukaryota > Metazoa > Chordata > Mammalia > Primates > Indriidae > Indri > Indri indri. Next base: position 4,246 of record RJWJ010015494.1, on the reverse strand, counting down.
CTCCTCTTCTAGGTGGTGCTGCCACCAGGGACCCGCTGAGACCAGCTCCCACTGGTATCCTTCACTGTCCCCTGTGTGGTCGAGCTGGAGCCCCCCCAGAGGGAGATGGCCCAGGCCCAGCCACCTCCGGTAGGGACACATGCTCTGTTCCTTCTCAGCCAGACCCCTGGCTCTCCTTGACCAGGGCTTGGGGACCTGGCAAGTTTAGCTGGGGTGGCTGTGCCCTCCGCAGTCTAGGAGTGGAATGGTTGGGGCAGAGGATTGCTTTCCCAAAGGGTGACGCTCCTCGGCGTGGGCAGCCCAGCATCCAGCGCTCCCAGGGGAGGGGGCGCTTCAGGCTGGATCTTCCCAAATGGTCACTCTGTCTCTCTGGCGGTGTCCGTCCCTGACAGGTGCAGAGAAGGCAGCCACAAGGAGAAATGCACCTGCCGCTTCCAGCCCCAAGCAGAGGAGCAAGCAGGCGGGGTCGCCACCCCGGCCGCCCCCTGGACTGTGGTACCTGGCGGCCGCGCCCCCCACACCAGCCCCCGCGGCCTTTGCCTACATCTCCTCGGTTCCCATCATGCCTTGTCCGCCAGCCACTGTGTAAGAACCTTTTGTTCTGACCTTCCTAGCCTTTTTCTGGATCTCCGAATACGTTAGCGTTCGGACCTGTGTCGGGCAGCTGAGAACCCAGATGCCGTGTACTCCTGTGCTTTATCCCCGTGTGGACACTGTGCATCACAAGCCCAACACTCACATAGTCACTCAACAAACCCATGTGCCAAGGAGAGTGCTCGGCCCTGGGGACGCAGCAGTGAATGGGAGTGGCAAGAGGGTCCTGTCCCCCTGGGAGCTTACAGCTTCGTGGGGACCGGGAACCCTAACTATCTTTCAGTTCCATGTGGGTCTTCTCAGCACACAAGTGATGAATGCTCACTTTTTTAAAATAGGCTCTATTTTTTAGAATAGTTTTAGATTTAGAGTGAAATCGAGCAGATGTAGAGAGAGATCCCGCACAGTCCCACCCCTGCACACACCGTTTCCCCTCTTATTGAACATCTTACGTCAATCTGGCACGTTTGCCACCATTGGTGAACCAAGAGGAATGCGGTGTTTTTAACTAACGTCTGCAGTTTATTCAGGTCCCCTCAGTTTTTATCCGAAGTCCTTTCTTGTTCCAGAACCCCACACCGCACTCCGTGGTCTGCCTCCTTAGGCTCCTCTTGGCCGTGAGAGTTTCTCTCAGACTTTCCTCGCTTTTGATGACAGTTTTGAAGAGGCGTGGTCAGGTATATTGTAGGACTTTTTGTGCAGCCTTGGGAGGTAGCATCAGCCCAGACAGGAGAGACTGGGCAGTCGAGGCAGAAGTGACTCGGGTCTAGAGTCGGATGGAGATGCTTTAGAATCCCATCTGTCCCTTATTAGCGCTGTGGCCTTGGCACAGCTTAGTTCTCTCTGAGCCTCAGCTTTCCCATCTGTTAAATGGGGGAATGGTCTCAACTGCGTACTGCTGTGTGAGGACTAAGTGAGGCATCTGGCAAGAACCAAAGGAGATCTCTGGAGTTTGGAATGCAGGGCGGGCTGACGGGGCGGGCTGAGCAATTGGAAGCTTCACCGTCACGGAGAATATTGTTATTACTCAATATTGTCATTAGAGAGAAGAAAAATAAGTAAAAGTGGGTTTTACGTGACAGGATTGTGTAGGGAAAAAAAGGCCTGGACTCAGGAGTTGTTTTCCAAAGTGGCCGCACCGTTTACATTCCCACCAGCAGTGCTTGAACGCTCCGGTTTCTCCACATCCTTGCCAACGCTTGGCGCTATCTGTCTTTTTCGATTTTAGCCATTCAGTGCTAAAGTGTGAGGTACGGGACGTGGCATCTAGCGTGCGGTTTCGATTTGCATTTTCCTGGTGGCTAATGATGTTGTGCATCTTTTCACGCGCTGGTTGGCTATTTGCGTGTCTTCTTTGGAGAAACGTCTTTTCAGATCTTCGCCAGCCTGTCTCTACACACTGAACAATAAAGAATGCAAGGCAGAAAGTGGGCGCTCGGGAATGAAACCAGAGCTTACAGCGTGCCAGGCGAGGTGCCAGTGACTGACCCTGCGAGGTCCTCGTAAACTCATTCCCGCCTTATTTAGGCGAATGCTTCCTCATCCCCTCCCCCCGCCACACACACTTTATTCAGCAGTGCGCAGGCCACACCCCCTGCTTGCTCACTGCTGGTTTCTTTGAACCCCAAACTTAGTGGCCCCGATGAATGCAGCAGTCTCTTCTTGGGGAGATTTGTGCTTCATCTCATGGCTTGTCAGTTCATTGCCCCAGCACTTTGAAACAGCACCCCCCACTCCCGCAGGACCGGGCTGGGAAGGACACCCTTCCTCCCAGTTCCCTGGAAAAATGGGACCAGACTCCCGCTCCTGCAGAATCCTAATTATTACCACCTTTCTCCAGCACCCCACACTTGGCAAATGGGACTCCCATGGTACCCCTCCATGAGGGGGATTTGCTGCCAGGCCTGGGGTGATCCTGGTCTCCCCGATCTCTGGCTTCTGATTAGGCTGCGGGGGCCCGTGTTTGCCCATTCCGTTACACCCGGAGCCCAGCGCGCTGGCTGGCGGAGAGACTGAACTAACGCTTACTCCCCTCCTCAGGTACTGTGCAGCCGCAGGACCTACCTCAGTCCCCTCAGCCCCACCAGCCGCTGCCGAGTGGCCCCCCGCGGCCTCCTCCCGGCCAGCCCGGGGACACCGGCACTCCATCCGGCTCGACCTGGACGACCTGGAAGAGCTCAACGAGGCCCTGAGCCAGGCCGTCCGGGCTGCCGAGAGCGTCCGCTCCGCCACCAAGCAGATGAGCCGCTCGCTGTCCGCCGACCTGCGCCAGGCTCGCAGCCTGCGGGGCTCCTGCCTCTTCTGAGCCACTGGAGGCCCAGAGACAGATGGCCGGGCAGGTGGGCGGGTGGTCCCGCTGCTGCCCGCCAGCCAGGACTCGGCCGGAGCCACTGAGGCCCAGAAGCCTGCATCGTTCCTCACCAGAAGGGTCTCCCTCTAGCACAGGCCCGGCCTGCTCGGTCCCATTGTCTTTCAAGTGGAGGGGGTGTCGCCTGGTCGCCCAGAGAAGTGACTTCCCAGAGCCACCAGCGCCCTTGTGGAGGTGCTGGGACCAAAGCCACCCTCAGCCCGGGTGGCCCCTGTGGCAGTCTGTTTTAGTCCTACACTTGTCCCCCTGAGCTAATAATAGATATTTTATCTACAGATGGACAGATTTTTTTAAAAAAACTGGGGAGTTTTCCTGATCTTGGATCCTCTGTAGGAGGCCACATAAGAAAGGAATGGTCCAGAGTTTCTGGAACAAACTGTCCCCCGCCTGTGACCAGCCACTCTGGGACAAGCATCTCTGGGAAGGCCATGGCTGGAGACCTTTCTCCTAGTGACTGGTGATCAGTGGGGCATTTTAGGATGTCAGGGCCCCAGGGTGGCATGTGCCTGGCTTCTCCATGGCAGCAGAGGCCTTTCCCCCGGCCCGCTGGGACAGGGACAAGCTAGAGAAGGGCCTCTCAGTACCTCAACCCAAGGCCCCGGCTCCCCGCACCCCCAGGACCTCAGTGGCATCGCAGTGGCCAGCGCTCTGCCAGGCCCAGCCTGGGGCACGGTCTGTGGCCGCGAGGCCGGGCTGTCTCCTGCTCCCCACGCAGTCGCCGCTCGTACCTCAGCATTTCTGGAATGTGTGTGCATCAATGATGTTTGTATATTTGGGGCATTTAAAAATCTATTTTCGTTACAAGGGCAAATGAAGAAGAATGCATATTGATCTTAAAAAAAAGAAGACAAAAAAGTACCCAAAGCCATCGTGTCTGTGGTGTGTGTCATTAGTCACGTTTGTGGGGTGGACGATTTGACGCCCAGCCCAGCCGTCCCCCGGGGACCTGCTAGGTGCTCGGCCTGCCTCCCTCTGGTGACTGCGTTTCTGCACTTTTCCCCTCTGCCTGTCTCAGAACCACACCTCCCTTGAGTGGAGAGACCTGCAAGGAGGGGCTGTCTGGACAAGCCCCCTTTTACTGAGGCCAGAGATGTTAGGAGACACACAGCAAGTTCACGTCCACAAAAGCACGCGCCAGGACTCCCTTTCCAGTGCTCCTTTCAATAGCAAACAACAGCTGCTGTTTCCTGAGCACCTGCCAGACTTGGATCCCTGTGCAAAGTCCTTGGCGTGTCCTGCTCCACAAGGTCCGCCCCCAGCCCCCCAGACTCCCGCCACGCCCCC
>RJWJ010015493.1:0-36095 GCA_004363605.1 Indri indri | reverse complement strand
AGCTCGGAAACTCCCTTCCACCATCAAGTGGTACCAGGTGGCCCAGTGTGGAGAAATTCTTCCTGTTTCCCCAGGCAGCATCAGCAGGAAGCAGTGGGAAAGTGAGATAAACCAAGCAAACCAAAATAACCTCCCAAAGGCCCTGAAAATTATATTGTCATTGGAACCACAGCTGACAGAAGCGGGCCAGACCTGTGTGCTAAACCCAAACAGCGTGCCTAACTGTTAAAATAAGATATTCAAATACAATCTCGAGTGTTAGAATAGCCAAAATTTCCAGGACACAATCAAAATCATTTATCACACTAAGAACCTGGAAAATCACCAGTCGAATGAAAAAAGGCAGTCAACTGACCCCAAACATTGAGATGAATCAAATGTTGGAATTATTCACAAGGATCTTAAAGTAACCGTCACAAAAATGTTTCCATAATCTTTTATAAATTTTCTTGAAACGAAACGACAGAACTTCTCAACAAAATAATAGAAATTATTTAAAGAACGAAAATTTAGAACTGAAAAATACAATAACAAAATTTTTTTTAAAACTTGCTGAATGAACTCAGTGGTAGAGTAGAGATGACTGAGGATAAAAATCAGTAAACTTGAAGACAACTCAATAGAGTTCACTCAATCTGAACAAGAGGTAAAACGGACTGAAAAAAAGGATGCGCAGAGCCTCAGAAACCTGTGGGACAGCAACAAAATATACGATATTCATATCATAGAATTTCCAGAAGGGGGAGAAAGAAAGACATAAAGACTAAAAGAGTATTTGAAGAAATAATCGCTGAAAATTTTCCAAATTTATCAAAGATTCAACAAGCTGCTCAAACTCAAAATTTGATGACACATGACACATCATAATTAACCTTTGGAAAATGAGAGGAAAAAAGGTTTTAAAAGCAGCCAAAGAGAAAGGGTGCATGACGTACAGGAAACCATCAACTTGAATGTGGGATTCTCTTCTGGAACAATGGTGGCCAGAAGGAAGCAACACATTTTTCAAGCACAGAAAGAAAAGAATTATCAACTGTGAGTTCCATACACAGAGAAACTATCCTTCAGGAATAAGGAGGAAGTCCAGACATTCTCAGACAAAGGAAAACTTGAAAGACTGTCATCAGCAGACCTACTTAAAAGAATGGCTGAAGGAAGTTGTTTAAACAGGAAGTAAATAATAAAGACAGAAATCTTGTTAGAACAAAAGAAAAAGCAGAAATATGGGTGTATGCAATAGACTGTCCTTCACATGAGTTTTATAAATCATATTTGATGATTGAAATAAAAGCTATAACACCATCTGACACTCAAGACAATATTTAAAAGTGAAGGAAGTAAAGTGATTTAATAGAAATAAGGCTTCAATGCTCCTTTTAAAGTGGTAAAATATTGATACTAGTAGACTATACTAAGACCATAAATATATTACAATACTCTGAGCAACCACTGAAAAAAATTATAAAAAGATACACTTGAGAGCACTATGAATAAAGATGGAATTATAAAAAATGTTCAAGTAACCCACCAGAAGATAAGAAAAGAGAAACAGAGAAAACAAATAATAAAATGGCAGGCTTAAGCTCTGACATGTAAATAATTACCTTAAATGCAAATAGTATAAAGGCAACAACGAGAAAGCAGAGATTGGTAGACTCGATTAAAAACCATGACCTAATTATAAGAAGTAAATTTGTAAGAAATTTACTTCAAATTCAATGGCTTAGGTAGTTTGAAAATAAAAGAATGAAAAAAGATATACCCTGCAAACATTAATTAGAAAAAAAAGCAGAAGTAGCTACATCGATATCAGAAATAGTAAATTTGGAGCAAAAACAATTACTAGAGACAAAGAGGGACATTATATAATGATAAAATGATTGATCTAGGAAAACATAACAATCCTCTGTCTATATGCACCAAACAACAAGCCTCAAAATACATAAAACATATTTTGATAGAGGTGAAAGAAGAAAGAGAAAAATTCACAAGTATAATTAAGGACTGCAACATCCTCCTTTCAGCAAATGAACTACTAGGAGAAAAGCGGCAAAGATATATAAGATCTGAACAACACAACCAGCCAGGAATATCTAATTTACATACATAGAACACTTCACACAATAGCAGCAGAATATACTTTTTTTCTAAGTATTCTTTGAAAATCCCTACGATAGACCATTCCCTGGACTACGAAATACCCTCGACAAATTTAAAAGAGTTAAAGTCATCTAGAGTATGTTCTCTGATCATAAAAGAATCAACTAGAAATCAGTAACAGAAAGAAAAATAAAAAGTCTCTAAACATTTGGAAATTAAATAATCCATAGGTTAAAGGAACTGTCTCACAGGAAACTAAAAAGAACAGCCAAAAAAATACATAGAACTGAATGAAAATGAAAAAAAACAAAAAACAAAAAAACCCAGTGTATTAAAATACACGAGACACAGCTAAATGCTGAAAGGAAAATTTACAACACCAAATGCTTACACTTAAAAAAAGAAAATGTCTCAAGTCAGTACTCTAAGTTCCTACCTCAAGGAATGAGAAAAAGTTGAGAAAAAAATCAAAATAAACCCATAGCAGACTGAAAGAAGGAAATAAAGATAAGAGGAGAAATCAGTGACACTGAAAACAGAAAAACAATAGAGGAAAATTGGTGAAGCAAAAAGCTGGTTCTTTGAGAAAATGCAAAAAAAAAAAAAAAATTGATAAATTTCAAGAAGAAAGAGGACATAAATCATAAATATTAGGAATAAAATAGGGGACATCACTACAGATCTTGCAGCCATTAAAAGCATAATAAGGAAATATTCTGAATAACTTTCCACAATTTAGCAAAATAAACCAATTGCTCAGAAACCGTGAACTACCAAAATGCAACAAATAGGAGACATTAATATATGATCTGAATAGCCCTGTAACCATTGAAGAAACTGACAAGGTCTTTAAAAAGAAAGGGGCCTGAGTAACGTGGGATGGGGCAGCAGCAGAATCTGCTACCTGGGAACAGAGTAAGGGCAAGAATTTGAAAACTAAAATGATAATAGAGATAAGAAAGCATGCATTTAAATCTTTGGGTGAGCATTTTTATAACTGATTCCAGCACATGTCCGGGCGGCAACATGAGTGCGGTATCTACACCTCTAGTCTCACGATAAATGTACGTACAAGCTTTAGAAACACCACTGAGGGCAACAGGGAGTGCGCGGCAGGGCCAGCCTCATGGGGTAGCCCCTGTGCAGCCCCACGGCCCTGTGCTTAGAAAAGCCTTGTGCTTGGCTTAACACTCTGCTATTGTGACCCTGAAATTCTAAATAATTTTTGAACAAAGGGCCCACATTGCCATTTCCCACTGGGCCCGGCAGATTATTTAGCCAGTCCTGTGTACGGGGTGCTGACTATTAGCCTTTTGTCCTCATTGCAGATGGGAAAACTGAGGTTTACAGAGTTGCCCATCATCCTGCGGCTGGGAAGTAGCAGAGGTGGGTCGGGGGCCAGTCCAGCTGACCACCCTTTTTTTTGTGCACAGAAGTAGCCAAGGGGCTATTATTCGAGTTTGGGGGAAAGGCACAAGGAACTTCCGCAGTTTTCCTTGAGCCAATAAGCAGATGCTCCCCTCACCGGTAGAGTTCCTTTCTGGGGTTCCTGCTGTGGGATTTTTGAGGCCTTCTTGCCAACAGTGGCGGAGTTCTCGGCACCTCCCACCCAGGAGTGCAGCTCAGGGACTGGCCAGGGCCCGGCCTGCTGAGCTCTGAGCCAGCTGGCACCGCTGTCTGGTTAGGGTCAGCCACAACGGAGAGTCCTGGGCAATTGGGAGGGTCAGTGGGGTAGTAGCAGCACTCACCTCTTGCTGCTGCCCGGCAGATTCATCCTGACGGCAGGAAGCCACAGCCCGGCCACCTCCTGTGCCTCCTGGGCCAGGTGTGTGTGCTTAACCCCATGATGGATTGCCCCTGCTTCTGCAGGACACCCTCGTCACCCTGGCCAGAGGCAGCAAGAATGGACACGGTCTCAGCCCGTCTGTCCTGCTTGTCAGTTCCAGGCTGCTCGTGCCCAGCCCTTCCTGACAAGATGCCCCTTGGACCTCAAGCCCCAGCATCAGTCACGGGAGCCCCAGCATCAGTCATGGGGACCCCAGCCTTGCAGAGACTGCTTAACCACGCCGCCCTGGGGCTGCCTAAGCCCAGTGCCCTACAGCACATCATACATCTCCTCCTTGCTCTCCTTCTCTGGGTGAGCCCCGGCTGAGGCTCTTAGATTACACTGGAATTGGGTTCCAGGTCAGAGACCCCTGGTAGCTTCAGGTGACCTGCTGAGGAGCGTTTGCACCCTTGCCATAGCTGGAACCCTCCTGTCCAGTCCTGGCCTCATAGCAGAACACCCAGAATTGGGCTCCATCGTCCAGGTGAGACCTTTGCTTTCTGAGGTTCTCGTCACAGACCCTTCTGCAGGGCTCGGACACAAGTGTTGGTGCCTCACAGTTCCCACCTCTGAGTCCACAGAACTGTTTCTTTCTCCCGGCTGCAGGACAGAAAGAGCAGCCACAGGAGAAACGAACCGCTCTGGACTAGTTTTGTTTGCTGCCTGGAGACTGGGCCAGGACGGGCCGGGCCTCCCCTTTGTCATTACCGCTCGTCAGGCACCTCGGCACTGCGGCTTCTGCTTGCTTCAGCTGCAATGGGGTGCAAGGGCCTGGCGCGGCGCTGCTTCACCTAGGCAGCCCCCGTGCACACCCCTCCCTGCTCCCAGGTGGACACGGAGCGGAGCCACATCAGCTGGTCAAGCTTTCTTGTCAGGTTCTCTGTAGCAAATTGGCTTTTGGAGTCACTGAACACTCAGGACCCTCACACCCCTCCTTGCCCCGTGTTCCAGGGCTCAGGGCCCTGACAGAGGTAAAGAGATTGGAAATTGACCCTGCTTGGTTTGCTTTGTCCCTACTGTCACCCAGGGCCCGAGGGTCTCTCCCGTGTCCCCATTTATCTCCCCAGGGAAGTGGTTCAGCTTAACATGACAACGGCGAGTCGGTGAGACTAATTCCCCGGATTCCGGATTCCCAGAAAGAGCGAGCAGACCTGCACAGCCCGGCAGCCGGAGCAGAACGCTGGAAGGCCCCCTCGCTCCGGGCCCGCCCGACTCCCTAGCTGCAGGGTTTCTGGCCATGCACGCATGCCATCTACATCTGTTAAATACCCGCCCATCCCTTGGTCCTGTGATTTTATTAATTCTCATAGCCTTGGAACAAAGACCACTTCCAAGACAGGCAGACCCAAGGAGACTCAACTGACATTTTGGGGGTCACAGAGGGGAAAGATTCAGGGAGAAGTTGCAGCCCTGGAGGTTGACTCATGTATGTTTACTGTTGCTAGAGGCACCGACTCTAGGTCAGGCACTGCTGGGAGCATCGTTCAGGCTCACAGTGGCACCTGTGAGAGCAAATGTTTGTCCCTGGACAACTTCTGTGGGGATAGTTGCAGGCGGGTCTATAAGATTTGCTTACGAATTTCTGTGAGCCTGCGAGACCTGGGTGAGTCCGAGAGACTAGTCTAAAATGGGACTGGCCCTTCTCTGACTTCCCTGGGACAGCCCGGAGCAAGCATAAGAGCCCACAGAGCCATGAAAGTGCCAATTCTGTCACCTTCTGGGAGCTCTTGTGGACACCGCGGGACCTGCCCAGCGCCACCTGTGGTTCCAGATTGGCTTAGAGACTCCCCAAGGCGTGAGGGAAAGGCCAAGAAGTCGATCCTCTTACCCGTCATCCGAGCCTGCACGTTCTGCTGCGCGAGTCCTCACAGGGGCTGCGGCCCGGGGTCGGGGAAGCCGCACCCGGGGGTGTTTACGCTGCTCCTCCTGGGACCCGCCCTGTGCCGGGAGAACGAGGAGGGACAACAGGACAGCGCTGCCTGGCTGGGCCCTGCCAGGCCATCCATGGGCCCCTGGGCACAGCAGGAGAGCAGCTCTGACTCCCCCTCCTTCTCCGTCACCTCTCCTGTCCCTTCGCCAGCCCCGAAGCCTGAGGTCTTCCAGAAGGGGAGAAAAGCATGTCCTAAGCTTGCGGCGTCCCCAGCCCCTCCCCGCACTTGGTTAGTCCCCTCATTTGTCCACTCGTTCTTCTTTCATCCACACCACCCAGGGGACCTTCCTTTATGAGGGCCGTTGTGGGGGCAAATCAAAGCTCGAATTCAAGTTCTTCGATCTGCTAACTGGTGCCTTTGGCGAGTGAATGTCGCCTTTGTGCCTCCGTTGAACGAAGACACTCATAGCCGTGAGGATGATCACGAAGGCACCTGGCAGAGCCCGCACACCACAGGCTCAGTGTACACGGACGCCCCTTCCCTCCCGCTCTCGTCCTGCTGGTTCAACCCCAATTGCTCAGTATCTGCCCCACGGCCTGGCTGAGGACGCTGCTCTCTTCCAGGCAGGGACAGGCTGGAGCTCCGCGAGCCCAAGCTGCGTATTCACAGACTGCTGGGCACATCCAGGGCCCTCGGCCCCACCAAAGTCCTCTTCCCAGGAGGCCTTCAGGATGGAGAATGCGACTGTGAAAGCAATTCTCTCATGCAGTTCTGCAGTTCCAGAAACAACTGACCACGTTTCATAGAAAGGTTTATTGTGTAATGCAAGTTTAAGTAGCATGCCAGCCTCGCCTACCCCACACTGCTGTAACTTATAACTCTGTGCTTTTGTTTTTAAATATTGCATTGACATATTTCTATTCCCAGCAGAAAGAGAGAGAGAGAGAAGGAGAGAGAAAAAGAGAAAACACAAATGCAATTTTACCCAAGCTCAGGAGAAAGCCATGTTTCTCTCTGGGTCAGCAGAATTTCTGGGTCATTTTCTGGGATGTCTGTGGTCAGTGGGTGGACAGGGCCTCGGCAGGGCTGCTCCAGCACTTTCCAGCACCCTTGGCTTCTGCGAAAGAGAAAAATGCAACAAGGACCAAGAAGAGACACAGGCGGGTACTGACATGGGATGCAGGGATAGTGTCTCCAGCTGAACAGGCCCAGCATAAGGAAACGAGTCCTGGGATCTGCCAAGCCCTGCAGGGGACACGTGCGGCTGGGGGCAAGTGACGGGCCCTCCCAGGCCCTCTGTTTTCCCTGCCGTGAAAGGAGCCCCTGCCACGCCGGCGCAGTCTGACAGCAGGCATCTGTGGGCTCTCTTTCCTGTGTCCCTCTCAGAAGCATCGCCCAGTGGGGAGGGCAGGGGTCCAGCCACTGTCCTTGCCACTGCCTCTTTTCCTGTCTTCTGTTCCCTGGTGAGACCTGTGGGCACCCAGCCAGCGTGACCATGGGATGTATATTACACATGCATGACACGGTGCCCGACACCTAGAAGGTGTCTGAGAAACGTTCACGACAATAGCAACTCATGCATTTGTTTGCTTTTAGGACATGCCAGGCTTGTTCTTAGTGGTCTCTCTCCTCACTGTGTTTCTCTGACGCAGGTGTCACGGTCATCTTCATTTTACAGATGAGGCAACTGAGGCACAGAGAGATTAGAGGGCTTGACCCCAAACGTCTGGCTCCAGGGTTCACGCCCTGGCTGTGCTGGCCCAGCAATCCCTCCCCGTCCTGGAGCGTGGCATCAGAGCGGGGGAGGCTCTGCCCGGCAGCTGTGAGAAAAGGCCTTCCAGGGCAGGATGCCACGGACTGTGGGAGGACCAGAGGTGAGAGGATGCAGCGCATTTTAAACCTGACATATTTCGCATGTGAAATTCTCCCCCGACGCTCTCCAGATGCAGGAAGCAGTTGAAGTGTGCATTACTCAAAAACCCTCCCAGGTGAATAATGTGATGATAAAAAGGAAGGGAGTGAGGGTTAAGTGCTGGGGACGTTCTACCCACAGAGCTGCAGCCAAGCTATGCGCGGTGTGTCCCTCCGGGAGTCCGGGAGGGACTCCTGCTCAGGTTCGCTGCTGGCTACACGCGCTTGTCAGACAATTGAGTCCTTGCGGTGTCAAGACACAAAAGTGTGGGCCGGGGGGCAGGCAGGCTGCACTGCAGAACAAGAGAGCGATTTGCCTCCTAGGGTGCCTTGTAAGAAGGCATATTTTCTAAACAATGTCCCACAAACAGTACGCCCATTTTCAATTCCCAACCAACAAAAGTCCCAAATCGGCCTGGTCCTCTGGGCCTGGGACCCCCGGCCACTCAGCCTGCCTCAGTAAGGCTGGAGCACATCAGAGGGCCACCTCCAGCTGCCAGGATTGGGCAGGGAAGTGGCCAGACCCCTGCTGCACACCTGGGGGACTGCCCGTGTCCTAGGTGTTGGGGGCAGGAAAGGCTTGTCTGCTGGGGTCCTCCATGCTCCTCGTGCTGTGGGGCAGAAGCTCCGGAGTTGCTGCTGCCCACCTGGGCTGAGATCGCAAACCTCCCTGAGCCTCAGTTTCCTCATCTGCCAAGCCAGGACAGTGATGCCTCCCTGGTAGGCTGCTCTGGGAGAACAGATCGGCTGGGGAGCAGGAGGGGAGGCAGGAGGCCAGGGGCGGTGTCCTGGAGAGGAAGGAGGCAGTGGCCAAGGAACGAAGCAAGAGGTGAGAGAGATTCTCTGTCGTCAGGGTTTAGGAGTCTCTACTGCCGACAGGAGACGGGCCCAGGCTGGGAAGGAGCTTATCCAAGGTCAGCAGAGGCATCACCATCCATCAGCAAGTGCGACAAAGACCTGGTGCATTGCAGGCACCTCGCTCCACCACGGCTCGATCCTAACTCATTCCAGGGCTCGGTGTTGCCCCCTAAAAACTCTCCGAACCCAGTGTCCTCCCTGTGTGTCCACCTCCATTCCAGCCCAAATCCATCTGCCTGTCTTGGGCCCACACCCCCTCCCCAGGTGGTGACCACACCTCCATCTAAGTGGGTTTGCTCCACCCCTTCTGAGTTCATCATTGCTCGTGGGGTAGAGCAAAACCCCCTCCCCTGGCCAGAGCCCACGCGTGGCTGTCCCGCCCTGCTCTCCAGTCCCCCACCTCCCCACCCTCCTCGCGCCTGCGCTGTCCCTGCTTGCTCCACCAGCCCAGGCCCTCAAGCAGGTGTTGGGGCCCCTCAGTCCCTCTTTCCTCCCCTCATCACATGGTTTTACCTTCTCCTCCAGATACTCGGTTTCCCTGACCAGGAAATAGCTCTGAAGTGTGTCGGTGCGCTTACACGCCATGGGCCTGCTCTGTCACAGCCCTCGCTACAGATGCACGCTTTTATTCTGGGAGGGGGGCCTTTTGTTGAGTTCATGTCTGCCTCCCTCTCCTATTGGATGAGGTGGGAACCCCCACAGCCCACGGAGGTGCTAAACCGGGAATATCAGACCCACAGTGGCTTACTTAGCTCCTAGTTTCTAACCATCCTAGAAGGGCGATGTCTTAATCTCTTTGTGTTGCTATAAAGGAATACCTGACGCTGAGTAATTTATAAAGAAAAGAGGGTTATTTGGCTCACGGTCCTGCAGGCTGCACAAAAAGTGTGGTGTTGGCATCTGCTTCTGGTGAGGGCTTCCGGCAGCTTCCACTGCTGGGGGGAAGGCGAAGGAGCCAGCATCACATGGAGAGAGAGGGTGCAAGAGAGGGGAGGGAGGTGCCAGGCTCTTTCAACAACAAATTCTTGGAGGAACTAGGAGCGAGAACTTCCTCGGTCCCTCGAGGACTGCACCAAGCCATTGAGAGATCCACCCCAAGACCTAAAAACCTCCCACCAGCTCCCAGTCCGACATCTGGGATCAAATTTCAATTTCATGGTGGGGTCAATAACACCCACATCCAATCCATAGCATTCCTCCCCTGGCCCCCAAATCTTGCGTCCTTCTCACATGAGAACACAATCATTCCATCCCAACAGTCCGCCAAAGTCTTAACTTGTTCTAGCACCAACACAAAAGTTCCAAGTCCAAAGTCTCATCTGAGACTCAGGACAAGCTCCTTCCAGCTTGAAGTTTGTACAGAAATCAACAGCAAGTGTTCACTTCCAAGATACAATGGTGGTGGAGGCACTGGGTGAACAATCCCATCCTAAAAGGGAAAAACTCAGCCAAAAGAAAGGGGTAAGAGGCCGCACCCAAGTATGAGATCCGGCAGGGCAGACATTAAACCTTAAAGCTCCAAAATAATCTGCTTTGACTCCACGTCCTGCATCCTGGGCACCCTGGTGTGAGGGGTGGGCTGTCACGGCCTTGGGCAGCCCTGCCCCAGGGCCTTGCTAGGCAGAGTCCAGGCGGCTGTCCTGTGAGTTGGAGTCAAGCGCCTGTGGCTTTCCCAAGGTGAAGGTGCAGGCTGCTGGCGGCTCTACCATTCTGGGGTTTGGAGCGCGGTGGCCTCATTTCCATAGCTCCACTAGGCACTTCTCTAGTAGAGCTTTCCTGTAGTGGTTCTGCCCCCACGGCAGCTTCTCCCTGGGTGCCCAGGCTTTCCGATACATCCTCTGAAATCTGGGTGGAAGCGTCCAAGTCTCCATGGCGTTTGCATTCTGCACATCTGCAGATTTAACACAACACGGAAGCTGCTAAGGCTTGCCGCTTGCATCCTCCAAAGTGGTGAACCGAGCTGAATCTGGGGCCTTTGAGCCTCAGCTGGAGGCAGAGTGGCCGGGATGCAGGGGGCAGCCACCCAAGGTGGCACAGGGCAGCAGCACCCCAGGCCTGGCCCATCAAACCCATCTGTCCTCCTGCGCCTGTGGACCTGAGATGGGAGGGGCAGCCTGGAAGGCCCGAGATGCCTCCGGGGCCTTGACTGTTAGCACCTGGCTCCCTCTTAGCCCTGCTGATCTCTCCATCTTCATCCAAAAGACCGTGGGATGGCTAAAGAATAGAAAGGAGAGCTTTATTGGTGAGATCAGTTTGCAAACTAGGTAGTCTCTGGTGTGGACCGAAGGTGCTCTCTCTTCAAAGAGGGAAAAGGCAGGTTGGGTTTCGTGCCTCACAGGGTCGTATCACACAATAGAGTCGTACGTATTCAACAGGTTTGGGGGGAAAGTTATACATATTTATGAGCAGAGACAAGCACATGTGCAATGGGGAAACATATGTGTAATATACAGCCCATGTTCGCTTTGGGGCAGGGCTTTAGCATTGACATGAGGTGGAATTTGCTGTTTATGTCAGAAGGTGAACTACGGGACACGGACGTTTGAGCTCATCCCTAAGCCGGGCTGACACTGGCTTATCAGGGAAGAATGTCCGTAAGGCTGTCCTCTGTCCAATCAGAACTGGAGGTCTGGCTGCAAATCAGAGTCAGGAGGGCTCTGATAGCTCCTACTGCTTGGCAGTTTAGCAAGAGTGTTTTTTTCCTTGTAGCTACAGGAATTTAGAAATTTGCTACACTAGCCAGACCCTGAACCCTTGACCTGCAGGTAACGTGTTTCCTTGACCTTAGGGTCCGTCTTAGTTGATAAAGAGACATCCACTTTGGTCTCTCAGACCACACTAGCAGGTGCTGGCTCCACTGCACCCTTGGGTTCCTCTCTGAAAACACTCTTTCCTTCTCTGCCACATGGTCAGCCTGCAAATTTTCCAAATTTCTATACTCTGCTTCCCTTTTAAGTATAAGTTCCAACTTTAGTTCATTCCTTTGCTCCCATATCTGATCATAAGCTATTAAAAGCAGCCATGCCCCTTCTTGAACACTTTGCTGCTTATAAATTTCTTCCATCAGATACCCTAGGTCATCGCTCTCAAGTTCACTCATCCACAACGTCCTAGGGGGACACAACGCAGCCAAGTTCTTTGCTCCGGCATAGCAAGGGCGACCTTCGCTCCAGTTCCCAGTGAGTTCCTCACTTCCATCTGACACTTGTCAGTCCGGCCTTCCTTGTCCATATCCTATCAGCATTTTGGTCACAACCACTTAACTCATCTCCAGTGTTTCAAACCTTCCTTCATCCTCCTGACTTCTTCTGAGGCCTCCAAACTCTTCCACCCTCTGCTCATTGCCCAGTTCCTAAGCCGCTTCCACATTTTCAGGTATCTTTACACAACGCCGCTCTCTTTGGTACTAATTTTCTATCTTAGTCTGTCTGCACTGCTATAAAGGAATACCTGAAACTGGGTGATTTATACAGAAAGGAGGTTTATTTGGCTCACGGATCTGCAGGCTGTACAGGAAGCATGGCACCAGCATCTGCTTCTAATGAGGGCTTCGGGGAGCTTCCACCCAGCAGAAGGTGAAGGGAGCAGGCATCGCATGGAGAGAGGGGGAGCAAGAGAGAGCAGAGAAGGTGCCAGGTCCTTTCCAACAGCCAGTTCTCGTGGGAACTGAGAGTGGGAACTCACTCGCTCCTGCAAGAACGGCACCAAGCCATTCAGGAAGGATCCACACCCCAGATCAAAACACCTCCCACCAGGCCCCTGCTCCAACATTGGGGATGACATGTGAACATGAGATTGTCAGGGCCAGATAAGCCATATCCAAACCGCGGCAAGCGTTTTGTGTATTGCAATTATCACGTTTCAGTGAAATGGAGTGTGCCCAGTCAGCACCCCTTTGCTCTTCGTTCTGGATACATTCTGGAGTTTCGGCATCCAGGGAAGACATAGGGCTTCCTGATTTTTGTCAGGAACAGAAGGCTGCTGAAGGAGGCATCCCTGCTCAGGGTCCAGTGAGCAGTGAGAGCAGCCCTGGGCTGTGGCTGGGCTGGGATCGCACGCACCTATCACAGAAATGTGTACAGAGCACACAAGTTTGAGACAGTGTGAGATACAACCACTAAGCGGGGCCTCATCTCCTCCATGAAGTAGGGCCTGAAATGCAACCCAGAGCTGAGATTTCAAAAGCAGAGTGCCACGATGGGCATGGGCCAGACCTGCTTGCTGCTCCTTCCACTGCATTTGGCAGAATGAGCAGGGCGGACACGAAGTTACCAGCCAGCTCCATCAGCAGGGCAAGGCGGCTCAGGCACGTCCCTTCAGGTGGTGGTGGAGGTTTGAGCTCTGTCGTAAAGCAGGAAGGGCGGTCTCCAGGTGGGCCCAAGGGGGGTTTGAGAGTGGGAGCACGGGTAAAGTCATGGAAGCCTGGAGGGCAGGTGTGGCACATGCAGGACCTGGTCGTTGGTGGCCTTCGAAGGACGTGCTAGGAGAAGGGGCTCAGGCTCCAGTGCAGGGGCACAGTGGGAACCACTGAAGGATTTCAGACAGCTTACCTGCCGCGGGAAAGGTCGGGGAGCTCTCCCGGGTGAGGGGGGCATTGCAGGGGTGCACTGGAAGAAGGTGGCCCATGGAGGGCAGCAGGGACAGACAGGTGAGATGCAGGCCAGCAACTCTGCCTGCCACCTGCTGCATAGAAGACGGAGCCCACGGCCCGCTCAGGGCAGAACTAACCCAACAGCAGGGCATGCGATGGTCACAGATAGCCATGGACACCCCAGCTCTGGCTTCTTCCATCGGTGCCACCCTCTGGAAGGCAGCAGTAGGCAGGGAGGTCATCCTCAAGGTGAGGAGGGAGGGCCGTCAGTGCCAGGAACTGGCCCTGCCCCTCCGGGAAACCTGCAGGGATCTGCAGACGATGAGTCTCAGTCCCTTAGTGCTTCGGTGCCACCGTGGGCTTGCCTGGGGGCCTTCCTCCTGCTGTGCTGCCACCATCCATGCGCAGGGGTCTCCCAGACCAGGCCCGTCATTTGCTGTAACAAGCACTTGTCAGGCACACTAGTGCTGGGGACGGGCTCTGTCAGGGAGGACGAGCTTCTTCCTCACCCCGAGGGAGCCGCAGAAATGTACCGCCAGACTGTGGTCAGTGAAGGTGAGAAGGGGCCTTAAGGGAAAAAGGCAGGAAAGGGTTCACTAAGAGTAAGTCAGAAGGACTCTCCTAGGTGGGCTTTCACGCTGAGTCCTGAGAAACGCCCGGGTGTTGGTCGGCAGAGAGGAGGACAGGCCTTGCGGGTACACGGGAGGGCAGAGGCCCGGCATGCGCCGCGGGGGGTAGCCAGCAGTGCAGAGGCTGCGGCAGCCCTGAGGGGTGGCGGGGGAGGTGAGGGGCAGCCAGGCCCTGGCAGGGCTCTGGTGAGGCCCAGGTGGGGCCCAGGTCAGATCCTCGTGAGGGCCTGTGGGGCCTGGTCAGTCTGGGAACTGGTGGGGCCATGTTCAGGGTCTCAGTGTCCCCAGGTCCAACCCAGGTCCCAGCACAGAGCAGGCATTTGGTAATAATAAGCTTCCGCCAGAAATGGATGACCTTGGGTCCCAGAGCTGTGGGCTCTGACATCCCCTTCTCCGGGCCTGGGGTGGTGGGTTTGGGAGGTCTGGGCCTCACCTGGGCTCCTGCTGGCCGTGCCCTGCTGGCTCACGTCTGCCTGATGGAGGAGGCCCCCTGGCAGGCAGCACAGGCCCCTTTTCTTCATTAATTACTACCTGACATTTTAATGTTCAGGTTTAATTACATTCTCCACCACTTGGTGCAAAAAAATAAAAACACGTGGAGCCTTAGAGACCTATAAACCAAGTAAGAGAACTTTTGTAAGTTCAAGCTCTTTGAAAGTCCTGCTGAGGCCCGAAATGCATTTTCTCTTTGAATGTGCTGATTGTGTGTTGGGCATTTGAAATGAGGAATGGCTACGGGATCTGTGGGCGCATTCACTCCGACCCCCCAGCACACACACGGGCTGGAGACACCCGTAAACCCGCTGCTGCCTCTCAGGGCCCCTGAGCCCACGCAGCTCTGCCGCTTTTCCGGGAAGCAGCTGGAGTTAAGCAGAAGAGCGACGCTTGTGCACTGACGGCTCTGGGTGCACAGTCCAGCTCTGCCATCCTCGCATGGGAACTGGCGGTGACAGTGTCTCCATTGCCTCATCAGCAGGGCAGTGGTGATGTCCGTGAGCGAGCACCTCACACAGAGCCTGGTGCGCGACGCCGTCTTATCCGTGCTGGGTACTGTCTGCTGTCGTCAGGTGACTTGCTCCATGTTCACCAAATTGCCAGCTAACTTTACACGCTTGAAAAAGATTTTCCACGAGAATGAATTCACCTTGCAGAGAAGGGTCCTCCCTAACGCACAGTCTTTGTTTTATGCTGCTGTCGCAGAATACCTGAGATTGGGTATTCACAATAAACAGGGATTGAGTGACTCTTGGTTCAGGAGGCGGAACGGCCCAAGACTGAAGGGCCGGCTGGCAGCGGTGGCCTTGCTGCGTCATTACATGGCAGAAGGGCAAAGGGAGGGTGAGAGGGGGCAAGGGAGCAAAGGCACAGCTGCCAGCTCTTCCGTAATCAGCACTAATCCATTCGTGAGGACGGAGCCCTCCTGACCCAAACACCTCCCACCAGGCCCACCCCACAACACTGCTGCACTGGGGATTAGGGTTCCAACACATGCTTTTGGGGGACACATCGGAACTGTAGCAGACACCTTGTGCTAGGACGCCCCAGCATTACAGAGCCACTTTGGAGCAGTCAGGTGGTGGGGGCTGCTCTGTGCCACCTGACCACAGTTCTCCTGTGAGGATGCTCTCACACCTGGCGGGGAGGTCCTTTTGAGGTTGGCCCCCCAGTTCACGCTGGCTGGTCTCCCTGGCTCTCCCCCCATTTTCTTTTCCACTTGCTCTGGAAGCAGAAGGGAGTGGGCCATCATGGCTAAGTGAGTTTTCCAAAAATTGTACCAGCAGCATCTCCCTCCCGCATGCTTTTCTGCAATAAGGCTTTGCCACACTCCCCCTAGGAAGGGGAGGCCAGGGCCCTCTCCACTTTGGATCTTGGTGGGCTGCAGCCGCTCACTTGTAACCAAGAGAATGCAGTGCAAGTGATGCTGTGTGGCTCAGGTTGGGTCAGAAGAGAACTTGGTCTCCACCATGACCTTGTAGGACACTTCATCTTAAACCCAGCTGCCATGCCATGAGAAGTCCAAGCTCAACAGAGTGGCAGTCAATAGTTCTGGCTGGGCCCAGACTGCAGACACCTCAGCTCAGGCACCAGACATCTGAGTGCCTGAGTGAAGAAGTTGCCTGAAGATTCTAGCTTCCTGCTGAGCCCAGGTATCAGGGAGCAAAGACGAACCATCCCCTCTGTGTCATGCCCAATTCCTGACCCACCAGGATCTATGGGTATCTGTGAGTATCACAAATTGGCTTTGGTGTTCTACCACTAAGTTTGAGTTGGTTTATTAAACAACAAATGAAAACTGAAACATCCTTGGGGATATTCAGACAACACATTGCTAGAGGTCAAATTGGGAAATGAGTGATTAGCAGTATGACCGTATAATTTGTGGTTCAACCCGGAGCACTTTGAGAATGGTTGGGGGAGAGACAGAGAGATCCAGATGTCTATGTCTGTCTGTGTAAATACTGATAGACAGACCAGAATAACAGGCACAGAGCAAATTCTCCTGGACTCCCAGACACCCTAGTGATGGGCTTACTTCAGCACTGATCCTCTTTCCTTTCTTTCCAACACCGCAGAGGGAAAGCTTGGGTTTGGCTTTGGGAGATCTTGATTTATGTCCCTGTTGAGTCATTTTGCCAGCTGAATAACGTTGGATATGTCACCTAGATAATCCTCCCAAACCTCAGTTTTCTGGTTTGTAAAATGGAAATAACAATTTCTTTGTTTAGTCCTCAAGCCATAGCAATCAAGCTTTTGCCCCTACAACTTCATAGAAATTGTCCTAGAGGACTCCTCAATGACTGGTTTATGCCAAATCCAAAAAGCTCTATTCATCTCTCACCTTTCATGGTGATGTCCAGCCCTGCTTACTGCTCTGTTCCTGCAAAGCCTTCCTTTTAGTTTCTGCAGCATTTTTCTCTGCTGGTTCTCTTCCTGCTTCTCTGGCTGTTGATTCTGTCTCTTTATAGTTCTTACTCTGCCCACAGCTTAATTGTTGGTCATCCCTAGAACTCTGCCTGAGCCCAATCTGAACATCAGAGAGAAAACAGACTACACAAAAATAACAAAGAGAAGGGTCTGTGGGACTGTAACAAAAGGTCTGACAGTCATGTTGTTGGAGTGCCATAAGGAAAGGAGAATAGGGTGGGTCTGGAGAAGTATTCAAGGAAATAATGTCCCCGAACTTCTTAAACTTGATAAAAAACACAAATCTACGGATTATTGAAGCTGAGTAAACTAAACAGAATAAACCAAAGAAATTTATATTAAAGCACATCGTAGTCAAACTTATGAAACAAAACACTAAGAAAATTGAAATCAAAGAGAGAAGACACCTTATTTACAGGAGAAAAATAGTTGGAATGACCATGGGTTTCCATCGGAAACCACGGAGACCACAGTGAAGTCGAATTACATTTTTGAAGTGTTGAAGGAAAAGAATTGCCATCTTAGAATTCTACAACTAAGTGAAAATATCCTTCCGAAGTGAAAATATTCTTCAAAAATGGAAGGGAAATAAAGATGTTCTCATGAAGAACAAATAGAGAATTGTTGCCAGCAGATAAATCCTAAAAGAATAGTTAAAGGAAATTCTCTGAACAGAAAGAAAATAATAAAAGAAGGAAACTTGGAAAATCAGAAGGAAAGAAAGAACATGATAAGCAAAAATATGGCAAATACAATTGAATTCCCTTTTCCTCTTGAGTTTTCTAAGTTATATTGGTCAACTGAGGCAAAAATTATAACACTGATGTGGTTCAAAATATACGCAGAGCAACTAAGACAATTATTATATGAAAAGAAAAGCATAAAGTAACATAAAAGAAGGTATTTTTTCTATATATAATGCAAACTAGTAAAATGACATTAATAAACTGTGATGTTATATATGTGTCTATAGAGTAATAGCTAGAGCCGCAACCACTAAAAACAACTACAAAGAGACACATAAAAAAACTACAGATAAATCCAGATGTAACTATAAAAATGCTTAAGTAACCCATACATAGGCAGGAAAAAAGAAAACAGAGAAATGAAAAACAGAAAACACAAAATAAAAAAGGCAAATATAAAGCCCTAACACTTCAATCATTACATTATTTAATGGATCTAAATGGTTCTAAATACATCAATTAGAAGACACATGTTGGCAGAGTGGATTAAAAAACATTACTCAATTACATGCTGACTGCAATCACTTGCTTTCGATATAACAATATAGACAGGTAGAAAGTAAAAGGATGGAAACAATACAGCATGTAAACATTAATCTAAAGAAAGCAGGAGTATCTATATTAAGATCAGACCGGACTTCAGAGCTAAGAAAATTATTAGAGACAGAGAGGGATGTTACATAATGATAAATCCACCAAGAAGACATAGCGATCCTAAATGTGTAAGGGCCAAACAATAGAGCACCAAAATATAGGAAGCAAAAAATGACAGCACTGAAAAGAAAAATAGACAAAACATCTGACCAGTACTCCTCCGGTCTGAGAAACCGTCACAGCCTCACAGCCAAGAGGACCCTAAAGAGATGTGATAACTAAATGTAATGTATCCTGGATGGAATCCTGAAACAGAAAAAGGACAGTGGGCAAAAACTAAGAAAATCTGAATAAAGTACAGACTCGAGTTTAAAGGTAATGTATCAATATTGGTTCATGAGTTGTTACAAAGAGGTGAAACTGGGTGTGGGATACACAGTGATGCTCTCTACTGTATTTGAACTTTCTCTATAAACCTAAAACTAACCTAAAATTTAAAAGTCCATTAAAAAAGAACTGGCAAAAAAAAAAATCACTACCCTTCTTTCATATGCCCAATCCAGAAATAAAGTGGGTGGGGTAGCTAGCTGGACTGCCTCCTCTCTTTCATGTCATTTTCTTGCTCAGTTTCAGATGAAACCCTGTGGATTCTACCTCCGGACCATCTCTTCCAAAACACTCCAATTTTCACTGGTCTTCCTTGGTTTGGGGCATCCTCATCTTCCCCCTGGACTGAAGCAAAAACTCCTCATGGATCTTCCTGTTTCTAGTTTTTCCCCTTCCCTTTCCTCTCTTGCCCAAAGTAGGCACATCCCCTTCACATCATGAATAATATTCCTAAAATGCAAATAGGATCAGATTCCTGCCCTTGAAAAACTCCCTCGGTGGATCTCCACTGACTTCAGTGGAAAGGGGAGGCTCCTTTGGACCCTGCGAATCCAGACCAGGCTGCCCACCCCTCCAGCCTTATCCCATCACTCACCACACCCACTTTGTATGCACCTGGAGCCACTTACCGTGCCCCTGACTGGCCAAACTTCCAGGCATCTACACATTTCCTTGGGCTGCCTCCACCTGCATAGACTGTCCTCTGCTTCCCCCATGTCCCCTCCCCTGTTAAAACCTGCCCATCTCTGCCATCCTCTGCTCCACAGTTCTCCTCTTGCTCTAAAGAAATGGTGCCAGGCGCAAGTTATTGCTCTCCTCTACGTCCCAACCAGAGCCCATATGGCTCCCACCAGAATCTTTAGGACAATATTGCATTACCTGTTTCCCCTACAGGACCACAAGCTCTTTGCAAAAGTGGGCAGTACATCCTTTGTCTTTGTATCCCCAGCACCCACGGCATTGAATTCATGGAGTCCTTGGGATGACCAACAATTAAGCTGTGGGCAGAATAAGAACCAGCAGTAAAGGAGACGGAGTGGCATCAGCCAGAGAGGTTGAAGAGGATGAGCAGAGGGAGATGCTGCACATGCCCAGGGGAGGTACGTGGGTGTCGGAGTGAGTTGGGCTGGATTGTTAGTTCTGTGCGCGGGCTCAGCGTGACTCCATGCGAGCAGCCAAGGCACCGGGAGAACAGCACGGCATCCAGGTATGAGGTACAGCTTCCCCCACCCACCGACTGTCCAAACTGGAGAAGGGATGAAAACACGCGTTCAGCCAGACACCTTCTGTTGGCTTCTGGAATCTGAGCCACAACGTCAAATGTACTACATGACGTTCACTCACAGCGTGATCACCCATGAGCAAAGTAATGACCCCAACATTGAGAGAACAACAGGGTCCCTTCTGTTCCAGATGGCAGACAGACCCCCCGGAGATGAGCATGACCAGGTCTGTTGGCCTCTGGCAGACACAGAGTGGTATGACTGAATCAGGCAGGTGGATCTAGGTTAATTTCTCCACCTCCCCATTTTTTTGCTGGATGACCTCAATCAAGTTAGTCAACTTCCTTCAGTTTCATCTGTACGATGGGGACAAAACAGCCACTTCACGCAACTGTCAGGAAGATTAAATGAGAGGATGCAGGCAAAGGGCTTGACATACACTGCAGTTGATGATAAAGACATGCTAATACCCGCTTGTACATTTTCACAGTTTCAAGGACACAGACTTTGGATACAACCTACATGGTTGATATTTACATTTTACAAATCACAATGGCCCTAGAGCCCACAGAATATAAGACAGGGGCATGCATTCCTTCAACTGATATTTAATGAGCTTCTGTCTACCCTAGGAACTGGGAAGGCAACAGAGATGACCCAGAAGGAGGTCACGCTTTCCTGTGTGCTGAAGGGTGCCCCATCTGAGAAGGCAGACACGGGAGCTCCAGGAAGGGGATGGCATTAGCAAAGGCATCTGTGTTTAATTGGAGGGTTGGAGGCTGAGAGAGGTGAGAGGTGGCAGCGAGGCTGCGTGAGGACCTAGGGGTGGACCACAGAGGATGTCCAATGCTACCCTAGAGATAGCAGTGCCTTAGGCCCTGGGCTGGACAGTGACAACTGCCTGAGATTCCTTCCCTCTCGAATTTTTTTTTTTTTTTTTTTTGCTGGCTCTTATGTCTTAAAATTTTCTCTAGGGAAACCTGTGGTCTCAAGGCCACATGTGGCCCTCCAGATCCCCAAGTGCAGCCTCTCGACTGAATCCAAATTTTACAGAACAAATCCTTTTAACGAAGGAATTTGTTCTGCAAAGTGTGGATTCAGCCAAATGGCTGCACTCAAGAATCCAAAAGGCCACATGTGACCCTAAGGCCTCAGGTTCCCTGCCCCTTATGAAAAATATTAACCCTCAATCAATCTTAGATGAGCTGCAAATTAAATATTCATATTCAGTTCAGTAAATGGTGGTTACTCACCTAAGTCTTGATTACATGCAAAGAACCGGAGCTAGTCAACTGATAACACCACGGCCCTGGGCTTGGATGTCCTTTTCATGGAAGGACACTGTCCTGTGTGTACAACAGCCAGAGGCTCACATGTGAATTCTTTATATGTACTGCAAGCAATCCAAGCATCTGACTTCCATTCTCGGCTCACAGCTGGGAGCAAGTGCGAGAAATCGGCAGAAAGTTGGAGGTTTGTTAACAGGGGGTTTATTTTGGCACTCAGTTGCAATTAAATCCAGTGGGTTAAAAGCTTCTGAATGCATTACCCTCTTTTAAACAGGACGCTTTTAGAGAATGTTTCCACAATGAACAATATTCATCACCAATGTTATATATGGCTGCCTCTCACCCTCAAATAATGCCTCTTTCCTTGGAAGGAAACGTAACTTTCCCATCATCATAATTGAATCCAAACATCTGTCACCCACAAATTCATGGTTTTAAAGGTTGGCTAATGGATATCTGGCTTACAGATCACACAGAACCACACTCATTTGCAACAAATTTACAGCCCCCAACACACACGAACACCCGTGCACACACCCCAAATGCATCCCTTCAGAAAACAACACTTTTTCATTATCATTTCTTTGAATAAAATTAAGGCAGCAATGAAGAAAAGGATGTAGGCAGGATACTGAAAAGAGCAAGGACGTGGGGTGAGAGACATCCGGTCTGATCATGACTTTGACAAACAACATAACCTTTCCAGCTCTCGGTTTCCACACCTGTGAAAAACATGAATGGTAAAAGCACCTCCACCCTTAACTCTTGGAACCCACCCACACCCTGACATGTTCATGCATTTGCACCTTTGCGTGATGGTCCCTCTGCTCGCTGTGTTATACCAGAGCCTGGTCATCCTTCAAAACTCGGCAGCTATGCCACCTCCCCAAGAAAGCCCACCTGGTTCCCCCAAGCAGAGTTACCAGCTCGTTCTCGATCACACCAGAAGCTTTGCAAGCAGTTCCCTTGCAGCTTTCAGTACACAATACTTCAGCTACCTGCTTGCACGCCGAGCTCCCATCTAAACTATGAACCCACAGAGAACAGGCCAGGTCTGGTTGTTCTCCATTTTGCTGCTAGAGAGCAAAGGAATAGCCCAATGTAGGTGCTAAGAAAAGGCTGAAGGAAGAAACAATGGAATGAGTAAGTAATTGAATGACATAATACCCTTGCGTGGCGTAAGGAGGGTTGCTGCCTGGCCGCAGTCTCTCCCCCTCCACCATGCTGAGACCTTGGTTCTGCTGGAACACGGTTCTTGTCCCACTCTGCTTTTGGAGTGTCCCCTTCAGGGTACAGTCCAGACTCCTCATCAGGGCAACCTGTCTCTCCTGAGCGAGTTGCTACCTCCTGCCCTGCTCTCCTCCCCTCCCCTGCCACCTGCTACGTTCCAGGAAACTCAGCCACGTCTCCTGACCACCACACGCTTTCACACCCCTGGCTCTATCCCTCTCCCCTATGTCTCCACTCACCCTCCTCACCCAGCCGACCCCTACCTGCCTCCAAGACTTACCTAAGGTGACTCTTCCTCTAGGAACCTTCCTGGATCCCTGAAGCCTCCTGTTCTCTGCTGCCAGAACGCCATGGTTGTCAGGATGGTCTGTTGCTGGTCCGTGAGCTCCTCAAAGGCAGGGGCTGGGCCCTGCCCTCCTCTGTGCCCACCGTGCCTGACGCTGAGTGGTCACCCAGGGAGCATCCCTGCTGGCAACAGTGGGCAGATGAGTGAAGATCGAACCTGATGAGAAGAAGAGCCGATTCCTGAGCCGACCAGAGCACACGTGGAGTGCTGTGTGCGCACCACGACCAGCCTGAGGGTTTGTCTTCTTGACCGTAAAGAAAGGTCTTTTTCTTCTTGACCAGTTCTTGAGAAAAGTATTCTTAAAATCACCCACTGCAGCCATCAGTTTTCCAGTTTTTCTGTGTAATGCATTGTATATGTGTGTGCGCTACATGTAAGCATTTGCATATTTATAAATATATATTCAACAAATATATATCGGTGCTATGCTGCTAGGTACCTACAAGTTTGTGATCATCTAAACTCTGCGACACAGTCGGACTTTGCTTGGATTAGCTCCTGTTGCCCATCCCCCACCCCACACTTCCATTTCCCATCTTTTTGTGCTGTCTAGGTTTATTTAGGAAAATCTTCTGTAGGCGGCTTATGCTACAATTTTAAAAATGCAATTTGATTGTGTTTTCTAGTGAGAGAATTTAATTCATTTATATTCATTATTATTCCTACATTTTACTTATTTCTGACATTTCATGTGTTCCACTTGTTATGCTATTTTTTTCTTTTTTACAGTGTTACCGCCTCTTTCGTGCCCCCTGTTGGATTGATAATGCTTGCTTTCTTCCACGCTCATATTTAGCTGCTTTTGAAGTTAGAGATTCTATTACTATTGGGTAGGAGGCAGTATCTCCTAGCATTTTCACTTTGCAAAATCACATTTATATTTTTCAAGTAATGTCTAAAATTATTCAGTAGCTCTATCTTCATCCCAATGAGACACTGCTCTCAGCAAGCCTCAAGCGTCCTCCACACGCCCTTGCCTTCTACAACTTTAGTTCCATATTTATTTTTTTCTGCCAAGAGTTCATTTTATCTACCAACATAGTTTACCAATACCTTTGATCCCCATTTCTTTTTATATCCTACTCTTCTCTGGATTTAGTTTCCTTCTTGCTGAAATTTACCTTTTAGTAGTGTTTTCGGTGGAGATATGTGAGGAATAAACTATCTTAGTCCTGCATGTCTGAAAATTCCCTTATTGCCAAACCTCAGGAATGACAGTTAGCAGGTGCAGAATTCTAGGTTCACAGTTCCTGTGAAAACAGCTTTCCATGGACTGCTCTCCCTGTCATGGCTTATTGGATGTCTGCTGTCAGTCTGCACGTGTCTCCTCTGTAGACGTCCTGGTCCTTTTGGGCTACCGCAGCAAGATACTATAGACTGGGCAGCTTATAAACAACAGAAATTTGTTTCTCACAGTTCTGGAGGCTGGGAAGTCCATGAACACGGCTCTGGCAGGTTCAGTGTCTGGCGAAGGCCTGTTCCATGGTTCTCAGATGGCGCCTTCCTGCTGTGTCCTCACATGGTGGGTCAGGGACCTTTCAGGATTTACTTCATAAGGGCACTAATCCCATTCACGAGGGCTCCACCCTCATGACCTAGTCACCTCCCAAAGGGCCCACCTACTACTACTGTCACCTTGGACTTCAGGATTTCAACATATGAGCGCTGAGGGGACGCAAACATTCAGACCACAGCATAGATGATTTCTTAGGTAGACTATGAGATTTCATCTTTACCTTTGATGTTTCATATTTTAATGATGATGTATATTCACGTGTGGATTTATTATTCTTTAGTATGTGCTTTCAATGTGAAGTTCCCATCTTTGTTAACTCTTAAAAATGCTCACCTGTCGCGGCTCTTAGCATTGCCCCTCCTCCTTTTCCTTTACTTCTTACTTCCAGAAGTTGCATTAGATGAATATTACAAATTCTTGATCACTTCTCCATGTCTCTTCTCTCAGATACCTGTGCTTTTATTATTTTTTATGGAGCTCAGTGACAGAGGGGTGAGTGAATTACATGCTGTACTTCTCGACACCTGATCCATACAAGGTCCCTTCTTGTTTTTCTTTTGTGTTATTTTATTTTACCGTCATCTATTTCTCTCCCCGCTCCCTCAGAAGGACCACTCCTGTGTGTCTGATGTGTATCATTTTGCCCATATGTGCTCTTAAAACAGGTATTGTTTTCTGAACACGCATTTTTAATTTAGGGAAACAATATTGCGTCGTCACCTTGTTTCTTACTTTTTCATGAAATGCTGTGTTTTATAACAGCCACGCGTGTTGCTGTGTGTACATCAAGTTCATTACTTCTAATTGCTACATGATGGCGCTCGGTGTTCGTGTTGACCACTTCCCAGCAACAGTAGCCAACTGTTTCCAACTGCCTGACACCACAGATGAATCCCGTCTGTATTTGTCCCCTTCTGGGATTGTGTGGAAATTTCTTTGAGATATCCTCCATATACATATCTATCTAACTACCCATCTCTCTTTCTCTCTCTGGTTCCATTTACATCATCTGCCTATCTCCAGGAACATACCTAATTTAATTAGTGCAAGGCTGCCTTTCGGAGTAGTTGTAATAGCCTCCACCTCCACTCACTAGTAAGAGGCTCCTATGGAGGCTGACGTCCCTCCTGCCCAGGCTCTGTGGGCATGTCTTGGGAACAGGTGTGAGCAGAAGGGTGTGTCTCCATGTGCTTGTGCAGGTAAGTCAGAGCAGCATCTACCTGAGCAACTTAATACTGGGAGTCCAGGCCCATCTCTCAGGGATCCACCACTGCGGAGCATCACTAGGAGGGTCCCTGACTTGTGTGCCAACACGGTGCTGCCAGGTACCCAGATCACCAGACCCAGAGCTTCCTGCAACTGATCAGGATTTCCGAAATGGCGTTAAAGAGCATGAGGAACACTCAGAAGAGAGTGGCGCTGTGGCAGAGGGGGCGGAGGGCAACCAGCTTGCCCTGGGGGGCTTGGCCAACTTCTGTAGGTTTTTAGTGCTAATGGTCCAATCCCAGAAGGGAGGATGCTCCTGGGGGAGGAAAAGAGGTGGGCGAACACATGCTATTTTTAAATTATATTTTTAAGTATGAGAAGCAATGAGACTCCATTTTGTACACCCAGCTCATTAATTGGTACTGCTATTTTGAAGTCAGGGTCATCAAGGCAAAAATATTTGTTTATGGATCAAATGTATGTTTATTGAGCATCCATTTTGTGCCAGACCTTGAATGAGACAGTGGACACTCAGAATCAACATGGCATGCCTACAAGAGTGCCCAGTTGAGCAGAGAAGCATCTTAAATACCTGTGCTGATGCTTTGTGACATGTACAGTGTGATGAATCCTGGAGAGCTGGGAAGGAGGGCTTCTTGGGGGAGGTGTCCCCTGGCAGTGCTTTGAGGAGTGAATAAGAGCTTGCCAGGTAAAGAGAAGCAGAAGAGGTCTTTTTGGTCAAGTATCAGCCAGGTGTCTTTATTCTACTTCTCTGAAAGCAAGTCTTTCATGGAGTGGGTGAGGCCTAGCCCATCTGTGACCACAGATGGTTCCGGGGAGGAGCTGGAGGTCACCTACCCCAGCTGATGTGAAATCTCCAGCGTGTTTGTGCAGTGAAATTCAACATCAGAACTCCCTGTCCTGCGGTCATCATGTTCCTCCACACACAGAAACATTTCCCATGAATCCAGCCAATCTGGAGCTGGTGCTGGAGACACAGAGACCCTCCGCCTGCCTCCACCCCTAGCCTGGCAGGCCCCTCTTTCCAGAGTGGAATGCTCCCCCGGGGAGCCCGATCACCGACTCCTGCCTTCATCTGCTTTTAATCACCCTCTTCCCTCCGCACATTCCCTTATGTTAACGACACATTTTGCAGTCGCCAAGTGCTTGCTGCTGTGTCGGAAAGCTCACCTGCGGCAGGGAGGCTGGCGGGGTGATGCATCCTTGCCTGGGCACTTCAGTAAACCGAGACTTTTCTAGGTCCGGGGTGCTGCCCCAGGGCTGGCGAGCCCCACACCACACACGCCTCTGATTTCCAGAGCAATTTGGTCCACATCAGCTGAGCGCCCCAAGGGTCCCAGCTGGCCGGCAGGATGCTCTCTGGCAGAGGTCTGAGTGCTTACGAGGCTGTTTGTCCAAAGATCACATTTTGGTACCCATGGGGGAGGCTGCTAACAGAATCGGGAAGCATCCTGGATCCTTCACCCCACACTTTCTTTAGTTGCTGTCAATAGGATTTTGGCAAAACCTGCTCCTCATCTCTCCAAATAAGTTACAGAAAGCATGGCCATCACACACGTCAGCAACCCAGCCACCGCCCCCGGGAGGCCCCGCGACCCGGCCAAGGGGTGTTGCTGGTGAGTTGTGTTGTTTGAAGCCAGGATCTCGGCATTGGGATGTGTTAGAAAGGGAGGTGCTTCAACACCGCCTGCTTATTGTAAAACCAGAGTGCCCTTGGGCAGGTCCCTGAGCACCTGCCTCCATCTCCCCCAGGGGGAGTCACCTGCCACCAGGGGCAAGTGAGAATACTCCCATCAATGTGCTGGGCCTTCCTTGTTGTTGGAGCATCCTGGGAGTTTTTTATGCTGGTCCCAGCATCCAGGCCCTCACAGCAGACTGGACTGGGTTTCCGAAGATTGAACACTCTTCCTGGACAGAGAGACCAGGCAGGAATGGAGTGCAGGCCGCGTTCCCTGCGTAACATGAGTGGTGGCTACCAGGGACCCGCCGAAGGCACCTATCTTCAGTCACACAAGCATTTAGATGAGGCAGTCTTTATTCAGCTTGTCTCCTAGGACAGATCACCGATGGAGCAGCACTCCCCGCCCTCCCACTGAGCGCTGGAGTCTTTCTGGACCCCGTGGAGTCTGGGCTGGCTTTGACTCGCTTTGGCTAACGGGGTCGCCGCAAAGGTGGCACAGGCAGAGGCTCGCTTGCTCAGTCCAGCTTTCCTTCCTGCTGCTCTTGGAGCCCTGGTGCCATGTGATGCTGTCTGGGGAACCTTCTGGATAATGAGAAACACGCAGCCTGGTCTCCTCCTCCTCTTCTTTTCCTTCTCAGCTCTTTAAAATGCACTTTAAATGTCCCTTTCTCCAAGGAACCTTTTCTAATCCACCAGGATGAATTAGGAGCTCTCCTTGTGGTTTCAGCAGGATGGAAGTCACCATCCCCTGCAGTAAAGTGCAGTGGTATCTATCACCCCCGCTGGACTGCATAGTAGACCCCGCGAGCGAGGAATATGCTCGTCTGGCTCCGTAGCTCGTGCCTCTAGCAGAAGAACCGTGACGCACAGTAAGCACTCAGTACTTAATACTCATTCGCGGAGAGAAGGCGGGAGGGAGGGAGGGAGGAAGGAAGGACCCCCACCTGGACCCACACAGAGCCTTTTTTATGTAATAATTAAATAAATAGCATTGATAAGACTTCTTTATTTTAACATATCATAAAATTTGATGACATGTTAGAATGTTAATAGCTACTGCTTCACTTTTCCTTGTTTGAGCCGTACAACAGTACGGAAAGGCAGGCAGGAAAGATCATTTCCATTCTTCCCTTACAGCGAGGAAAGCAGGAAGACTTGGGTGGCTTGCCCAGCATGCGAGGCTTCTCTGTGCCGACGCGGACGCAGAAGGCGGCCAGGATGTCTGATTTCACAGGCCTACCCCACCCCCCCACCACCGGGGCCTGCGCCAGCGCTTCCCGTGTGCCACTTGTAGGAGTGACGCATTCGAAAGTTTTGCCATATCCTCTTACCACTTGTCACCATCATTTTACTTTTTTCTTTACATTGACCCATTTTAACTTTAATGTTTTTATTTGTTTTTCATTAAACTTTTTATTTTGAGATAAGTGTAGATTCATGTGCAGTTGTAAGAAATAATACCTAGAGATCCAGTTGCTCCCAGTGGTGGTAACTTGGAACGCTGCAGCTCAAATCGCAGCTGGGGTATTGGCCTTGGTACGGTCAAGACCAGAGCTCTCCATCACAAGGGTCCTTTACGTTGTCCTTTTGTAGCCACCACCTACTTCCAGACTGCTCCCAGCCCCTCCTTAATCCTTGGCAGCACTGATCTGTTCTCCATTTCTATAATTTTGTCACTTTAAGAATGCTGAATAAATGAAATCATTGAGTATATAATCATTTCGGATTAACTTTCTTCACTCATCATAACTCTCTGGAGATCCATCCAGGTTGCTGTGTGTTATAAATAAAAGGTTTATTTCTTTGTATTGCTGAGTAGCATTTTGCGATAGTATTCCATCATCTACCTGGTCACCCTTGCAGGACCCTGGCTTGTCTCCAGTTTTTTACTATTATGAATCAAGCTGCTACACACATTTGTGTACAGGATTTTGGGTAAAGATATGTTTTCATTTCTCTGAGATAAATGCCCAAGACTGTAACTGTTCGTCGTGCGGCAGTTGCATGTTTAGTTTTTAAAGAAATTGACAAACACTTTTAAAGAGTGGCTGTTGTTATTTTACATTCCTACCAGCAATGCTATGGGTGATCCAGTTTCTCCATATGCTTGGCAGCATTTGTATTGTTACTGGTTTTTATTCTATCCACTTGGATAGGTGTGTAATGATATATCTCTGTGGTTTTAGTTTTAGTGGTTTTAGTAACAATTAGTCCCTAATTGTTAATGATGTTAAACCTCTTCTCATGAGTTTATTTGACAAATGTATAGCTTCCTTGGTGAAATATCTCTTTGTGTCTTTGGCTCATTTTCTGATTTGGTTGTTTGATTGCTCTTTTTTTGTTTTTTTACTATTGAGTTTTAAGAGTTCTTTATATATTCTAGATGCTAGTCTTTTGTCTGATATGAAGTTTATAAATATTTTTTCAATCTGTGTCTTGCTTTCTATCCTTTTAATAGGGTTTTTGCAGAGCAAAAGCTTTTATATTTAGAAAATCCAGTTTATCAATTTTTCCACTTATGGATTGTGCTTTTGGTGTCAAGTTTAAGAATTATTTATCTAGTCCTAGATCCTGAAGATTTCCTTCTATTTTTTTAAGTTTTGTAGTTTCATGTTTTATATATTTAAGTCCATGATCTATTCACAGTTAATTTTCATAAAGGATGTAAGACTTAGGTTGAAGTTCTTTCTTTCTTTCTTTTCTTTCTTATTTTATTTATTTATTTTTTTGGCCTATGAATGTCTACTTGCTTTAGGACCATCTGTTGAAAAGGCTCTTTTCTCCATTGAATTTCTTTTGCACTTTTGTCAAAAATCAGACAGGCATATTTGTCTGGTTTGGTGTCTTAGTTCTTTATTTTGTTCCACTGATCTATGTATGTGTCTAGCCCTCCACTGATACCTTACAACCTTGATTACTGTAGGTATGTAATAAGTCTTGAAGTCAGGTAGACTGATTCCTCTCACTTTACTATTCTTTAAAAAAATTGTTTCAGCTTTCTAAGTTTCTATATAAATTTCAGAATAATTTTGCCAGTACCTGAAAAAAAAATCTTGCTGAGGTTTTGATAGGTTTGTATTAAACCTGTATGTCAACCTGGGGAGAAGTGACATCTCTACTACGTTAATCTTCCAACAAACGTGTGGTATGCCTCTCCATGTGTTTGGATCTTCTTTGATTTCTTTCATCAGTGTTTTGTAGTTTTCATCATGCAAGTCCTATATGTATTTTGTTAGATTCACATCTAAGTATCTTATTTTTGAGCAGTCATAGGTGGTATTGTATTTGGTGTATTTGTTTCAAAATAAAACTTTATGCTGTTGCATACGTAAAAAAGAGGTATCGCTTCCCACAGAGAATAATCACAAAAATACATAAAATTTAACTGAAACGAAACACATAATTTGTTGTTTAAGTTGGCCTGTGTGCTTTGTAAACTCAGCTCATGTACCAGCAATCAAGCACGCAGCACACTTTGGAATGCAATCCAGCCTCCAGTGAGTCATGATTCACCATAAGACATTCCTAGAACAGGGCTGGGGGGCTTTACATAAAAACTCTCAAGGCTGGGAAACTCAGCACCTCCTGGGTAGCTCATTCTATAGTCAGATAGTTCTGATTGTTGAAAATTCTGTGCTTTGATTGAGCTAAAATATAGCCCTGTGATTCCCACCCTAGTTCCAAGTATTGAGTAGAAGGCTGCCAAGGTCTTCAGGGTTTCCAAGCACGACGTGGACAGTGTGCTCTCCTTGCCAGCAGAACGCCACTCCCTGGACCTGAGTGGGACCAAGCGATCGTCTCTGACCCAAGTCTCACTAGCTGGCTCCAGACATCTTATCTACCCTCAGTGCCCCACAGCCCTTCAGGAGGTGACCACAATGTCAACCTTCAACTAACTGTCCCTCTGCCCCAATGTCCTGCCCAGATCTAGCTGAATCTGGGCATGTCCATCTTTGCTGCCCAGTTATCCTCTCCGGCATATCAGAGGAAATAAATCTGTTTTACTATTCATTCAACCCATCCTCGAGTAAGCAGAGGACTCTTCCAGAGTCCAGGGACAGAAAGAGGAATGAAGCACAATCCTGTCCTGCATGAGCTCGGAAACGTGTCTCAGTGGCAAGCATGTACTCCCGAATCACCAGGGCTAAGCCGCACCCTGTGCAAAGAGCTGAGGGGCATCCAGGAGTGTTTGATCGTTGTGGACCCAATAGGGTAGAGATGTTTACCCGCATTCTACAGTTGAGAAAACTGACACTTACTGTTTTCCCTAGATCTCAGTCAATAAATAACAGACCAGTGTTGGCTTTAGGTCAAAGCCTTAGGTATTTTTTTCTTTTTTCATTGAGCAAATGGAAGGCTCTCAGTATTTGTTGAATGAATGAATGAAAACAGGTAGAAGTGAACCCTGTGTTGTTTGCCAAGAAGTTTCCCCAGAGGGAAAAAAGAGCAATTGTGCCTCCCTGGTCCTTCCCACTGGTGTCTGCTCCTGCCGGGCCTGAGCAGCTGCCCTGGGAGCCCCATGGCCACACCTCCGCCCACGGCAGGGGGCACTCCCCACCCTGTCCTGGAGGCCCGCGGATGCTCTTCACTCCTGTTTGTTTTGCCCAGTTCCACGCGTCCTGTGAATGACCCTGGTGAACAGGGTCTGAGCCTGGGAGCCTGGGCTGGTGCGGAGGGTGCAGGGGAGGTGTGGGCGTGAAAAGAGCAGCCCCCGAGGTCACAGCGCAGGATTTGCAGCCCAGAGAGGTGATGTAATTTGTCCAAGAAACACACTCATCAGATAAAGAGCCGGGATTTGGCCTAGAGGTTTGCCTGGGCCCTTGCCATGCACCCCTCGGCTCCCCTAGAGATTCAGAGGAGCAGGGTGAGCGGCCAAGCCCAGCGTGCAGGGTGATCAGGCGACCGAGGGAAGGAGGGTGCTGCCGTGCCCTGTCGCCACCCTGGAGCCCCCAAGGCAGGGGCCGCCGTGTGTCCCGACTTGCCCAATGGACAGCTGCCAGGGCCCGCCTTGCTCATCTTCAGCCCTTAGAGGGAGGCCCCTCAGACTTCCTCCCTGGCAGGGCCAGGCTGCTGTGATGCTCCCAGCAAACCCCGAGTGAACCCTCGGGGGCTTTATTTTCATTTC
Organism: Indri indri; assembly: GCA_004363605.1. Lineage (NCBI taxonomy): Eukaryota > Metazoa > Chordata > Mammalia > Primates > Indriidae > Indri > Indri indri. Next base: position 4,021 of record RJWJ010015493.1, on the reverse strand, counting down.
TTCTTGGCAGCACGCAACTTCCTGCTTCTAAGAAAAACATCTTTAAACAGAGCCATGAGCCGGTTCCAGGGCGTCCCGCGCATCCCCCGCTCCAGCGGCGCAGCGCGAGCTGGACGTAGCGGGCTGGAAGCACGTGGAGGCCGTTTCCTCTGAAAGCCCCAGGGCCCTCGGGCCTGCAGGGCAGAGGGTGTCTGACAGCTTGGTTGGAGCTTTTATCAGGTCCAGCGTGTGGGGGCGAAAGCTGGGAGGCGGGGGAAGGGGAGGAGGGGCCCCCGGGGCCCCCAGAATCCAGCCTCCTGGAGACCGAACGGGAGGAGGCCGGTGATCTCTGAGCACCACCTTGTGCACCGAGGAGGGGGCTTCCCAGGCCCAGGGGAGAACTGAGTCGTGTGGTCCCCACCGGTGGAGACCCGACACAGGTGGAGTGGGCAGCTGCGGACCCCGAGGAAAGCCTCAGGGCGAGTGAGGCTCAGCTGTTACCCGGCTCACTCACGCTGGCCTCTGCAGTCAAGGAGAGGGGACTTCGTGCAAGCCACCCAGGAGCGTCCTGAGTTCTCGTCCTCTGTCCTCCGGCAGCGCAGGGATCAGTGCCTGGCCCGGGCGGAGCCACAGGGAGCTCCGAGTGAAGTCCCGGTCCCAGTCCTGAAGATGACACAGAGACACTGGGTGAGGCAGGCGGTGCGGGTGAGGAGCCCGAGGAAGGAGGCACCGAGGGCCCTGGCAGCACTGTGCCCTCTGGGAGCCCCTGCCCTGCCCCTGGGCCGCCGGAGCCCCCACCAGGCGGAGCAGCACCGCTCAGCCAGGCCGTGGCCAAGCAGACAACTGGCCAGAACCATCATGGCCTGGACACAGGTCGTGCATAGTAGTAACTAGGTTTGTAACTTAGCTTTAGAGGCTCCTGAACAAATATTCTTTGCAATGGAACATTGCCTTCATTAATAGTTTCCTTACAATCTCTAGGAAGCAGCGTTGTTCCTAAAGGTTTTACAGAAGCTCTCATATAACAGGAAAGAGTGCTAAGAGCGGTGGACTTTGGAATCGGAGAGCGACGGTTCCAGTTGCACCTTCTTGGCTGACTTGTGTCCAGTCATCAGTTTCTTAGCTGTGAAACAGGAATGAGGACACCTACCTATCTTATGGATTTGGTGTGAGAGTTATTTTAGTTATTCATGTATCTTCATTCTTGTTACAAAAAAGTTAAGGTGATTAATAAGGATACATAAGATAGAATAAAATGGTATAAAAATAAAACAAAGAAACAAAGCGGAGGACAGAAAACGAATTCAGCAATAACTAAAAACCATGTATCGTCTCATCTTTCATTTTCTAAGGTTGAAGAACAGTTTTATGTCTGGGAATTCTTGCTGCCCACATGAGAATGGGCCCTGTGTGTTCCGCAGTTCATGGAGGTCACAGGATGAAGCAGATCGAGTCCCCACAAGAATCTCAACTGTTCTTGGTACCAAGGGGAGGTAGGATTAAACCTGTTAGTCTTTTTAAAACAAATTTATTTATTTAATTATAAACTGACAAATTATATACATTTATGGGCTGCAAAATGATGTTATGGTTTATGAATACGGTTGACCCTTGAACAACATGGGTTTGAACCACACAGATCCGCTTATACATGGATTTCCTTCTGCCTCTGCAACCCCTGAGACAGCAAGACCACCCCCTCCGCCGCCTCCTCCTCCTCAGTCTCCTCAATGTGAAGACAACAAAGATGGAGACCTTTAGGATGATCCACTTCCACTTAATAAATAGTGTGTTTTCTCTTGCTTACTATTTTATTAATAACATTTTCTTTTCTCTAGCTTGCTTTATTGTAAGAATATAGTATGTGATACATAAAACATACAAAATATGTGTTAATCGACTGTTTATGTTGTGAGTAAGGCTTCTGCTCAAGAATAGATTAGTAGTAGTTGAGTTTTGGGAGAGCCACCTGTACAATGTGAAATAATTAAATCAATCCAATTAATACATCCGTCACCTCAAATACTTACCGCTCATGTGGTTAGTGTGATGAATATAGAAAGTAATAATGTATCATACATTTCAAAATTGCTGAATAAATTTCAAATGTTGTCATCTGGTGGTCTTTTTAAGGAGAATGTGGTATGAGATAATGAATGAAGGCCTAGGGAAACTCTGTCAGTTTCTTCCACAGGGCAAGCACTCAGGTTGGACTAATAGCATCACGCAACAAAGCAATTTGTGAAAGTGATTTTCTGTGCGCTCCGGTTGCCCAACGCCTTGCTGTGCTGCCTGGATATAGATGTAGATTTCACAATACTGGGAAGAGCGAAATAGCTGATGATCTTTCAAGAAATCATTCCTGTCACATGTCAACAAATTGAAGACTGTGCTCTCCAACAGCTACAGGATGGGCAGCTGCTCCTGACTGCTGATTAAATGCAGACCCAGACATTTTGGCAAGAGGTTGCGTGGAGGAAGTCAGTGTTGGCTGCCTCCTGAGAAAATGGAGATGCCTAACAGTGACTCAGACCTGAGTCCTTGTGTAGGGGCGTGTGTGTGTGTGTGTGTGTTCCACAGTCCTCTGCAGAAAATGACTTTGGATGCACTACAAAACATAAACCATCTACGGATGACCAAGGCACTGACATACACACTCCTTACTCCATGAACACAGTAGTTTTCATGTTGAGAATGTTCAGTGCAAGTGAAATCAGTTAACCACCCCAATCAAGAAGAATCTCCATAAAGCACTCCAAATTTCAATTTGAGCAATGTGCTTCCCAGGGATATCAAAGCAAAATTTTTAGTGAAATAAGGGATTTATTTAAAGCAGATATTTGTTTATAAAACTCTTAGGCTGAGAATTGCCTACATACACTATAACTTGAATTTGCGACGGGTTGGTTTTACTTTGAAGCAATGCACAGCTACAATGTCTAGCTGTTTAGGTCACAGTTAGATAAGACACCTCATCATCTGCCTAGAAGGAGATAGATGCATGTATTCATATTATCTACATTCTCTGTAGCAGGCAATTATGTAGCCGCCATACCTGTGAATAGCATAAGATAATTAACAAATAAGTTTGGGGGAGGTGGTATTTTTCAGTTCTAGAATGTATTTTTCTAATACTTTAATTTTATAACACTAATATATTTAGTAGTACAAACCCAAACAATGCTGACAGTATAGAATAAAACTCTCCCTTTTACCTCCCATTCTACTTTCCAAGGGTAATAACTTTTCGAAGTTCCTGCTTTTGCTTTTCCTGGCCGTGGCCTTCACATCTAAATAATATGCTCAGAGCCCTATTTCTTGATCTGCCAACTCCCAGCAGTGTGTCTTGGCTCCACTTCATTTAAAAAAAAAATTAGAAAATTTTAATTATGTACATCAGATTTTATTCAGCCTGAATTTTACTTATATATATGTGATTATTTTAATTCTCCTTTAGTTCTTTAGTTTACTCTTAAGGCTTTAACATATGCTGGAAGCTATTTCTTGACCTCTGTTTCCAGAGCACACTTCGACTCCCCACCGTGTCAGTGGAGGGAATTAGACCCTCTGTCTTCCCTGTTGTCTCCCTTCCCTCTCCACCTCATCTTCCGGCGGTTCTGGTCTTACGACGAACTGGAAAGATTATAGTATTTTCATTCTCTTCTGTCAACATATCATATTTTACCAAATCTAACATACCATCATTTCTGAGACCCACATTGTGTTATGTTTCATTAAATAAAAGAAAAGCTGCCAACGACACTCCATCGATTCTAAAGTGCATCCCCATTTCAGGGAGGCCAGAATGTGAAAAAAGGAATTAGAATTTATGATGGTAAATGGCAATTCATGATGGGAGATGGTAACTAGTCTCCTGTACTTCCTCTGTAAGTTAATTCTAAAAATAATAATCAGCTACTTTTACGATATTGTTATTGCGTAATATTCCAGTGGAGTAGATTAGGATCATAGAAAAGGGATATAAGCTTTTGGCACTAAACCAGTGCTGCCCACATGGAATTGTAACATGTCAGAAACATTA